>CM032407.1:2431210-2612159 GCA_019049475.1 Eueides isabella
CAAATTCGGCATAAGTCTTTTCACCGCAAGTCGAGTACCGTTGCAAAGTCGCGGTGGATTCAAATTACGCAATATCAAATACACTGAACCTACTTTGAGTTGCAAGTTGTGTGGAGGAAATCCTGGTAACTCTCAGAGAATCAAAAAACTCCGTGGATAATTTACTATATCATCGGGATTTGTTATGGAATCAATGGATTTGTATGTCACCAAAGCGCCAGCGATTTTTGATTGAATGATGCTATTCAGTGCGTGTACATCAGTTATTCTTTGCTGCGAGAATGCTCGTTGACTTAACAAGCATAATTCTGATAATTCTCACTAATGTTTGGGGAAAACATTTTCAATGAGAGCTAATTGAGAGTCTACAAATCGGCAAAAGTCGTTGGTAAGAGTAATCAATCCAGTTGTCGCATCAACTGGGACTTTCCATTTCCAACATCTATCAATTGTTTGGAAAATTGTGCGGCACTTTGATCATTTGAAAGTGAACTCTCATATTATGGTAGGCGACAATGTTTTTTACGTTATTCCACAAAGGTGATGCCTTTAGGCAAGCATTCAATTCATCTGCAGAGCGTTCCACGGGAATTACTGGCAACGTCTGCCTGAAATCGCCTGCCAACAATATCATCAAGCCACCAAAAATGTTGGTATTTCGCCGAAGATCCTTCAGTGTCAAGTTAAGTGCTTCAAGTGATTTCTTATGAGCCATCGTGCACTCATCCCAAACAATGAGCTTACATTGCATCAACAATTTTCCCATTGCACTGGATCGGGAAATATTGCATGTTGGTGTATCAATTGTGCTTACATTGAGTGGTAACTTAAGCGCAGAATGTGCAGTACGCCCACCATCTAGAAGAGTCGCCGCAATTCCAGATGATGCTACGCCAAAGCTATGTTACACCTTGATCGAATAGTGGCCAAAATCAATGAAATGACAAATGTTTTCCCTGTTCCTCCAGGTGCGTTCAGAAAGAAAAGACCACCAGAATTATTGTCCACCGCTTGCATTAATGTGTCGTATACTTGTTTTTGCTGTTCATTCAGCAACGGCACATTATTTCGAACAAATTCCTGTAATGTATCAACATTGTATTGCAGCTCTCGATTTAATTCTTGATTGAATGCATCGTGCATCGATCGATTTGGCCAATCATTCCTACTTCAACCAGTAGCTTGTTTGCAATAGTCAAGCATTGATACTCAATCAAAATCAATCCCTCATTGTAGATTTCATCGGTTATTTGCATGTCGGGATTATTCGTTTGAATGCGCAAGCGATGCAAGATATCTTCACATATGTCGTCTTTGTATTTGTTCCATAACTGAATTGGTTGTGAAGGGAAACATGTGGTTATGATTATTGCGAACAGCGTTCGTATTTGGTACGTATTTGATGAAACAACTGAATCCGCAAGTGTCAAATCCCAATGAGAATCGTTCTCAAGCAAACCCAATAGTTGACATGCTTCTCGATATGTTTGACATTGGTGGCCATTCACAGTTTTCAAATTCGCAAATGATTTTGGTCCACGTACATTTACCAACAACAGTCGCAAATAAAAACATTCATCATTTCTAGGATGAACAGTATACATGCGACCTAGCGCATCAGTGGAAAACACCTGTGGCCAATCTGGAACTGGGGTTCCTTGTTTGCGCCGTTGTAATTTCTTTGTTGATTGATTCCAAGTGTAATACTTGGGTACTTCAACGTACATCAGCGTCGCTGCGAATGGATCTACTTCACACATTGCAAAGAAGCTAGTCAATGTTGTCGATGGTGGTCTCTCAGCTTGTTTTGCCGCATTAGCCTCAGTGAAGTAAACTCTCTGTCCATTTTCTAAATGCACTGATAAATGTACTACTGTGGGATATCTTTCATGAATTTGAAATGACAATAATCGCCACAGTGCTTCATTAGTACTGATGTATCTGCCCATTTGGAAGTTGCTGATTTCGTCATTCGTATTTTCTGACGCAATACCAAACACAGCCATGTCGCTGCCTTTTGTAACGTACTTGCACAAATATTAGACTGATTTGGCCGAATGACAACTCTCAACGTTCGCATGTGTTTCGAAAATTCGTGATAGCAGCGGGCAATATGGTACAATAAATTCATTTCCGATCTCAATCTCTTGATTTTGAACTTTAACTTTGATAGTTCGACCATTATCTTCTTTTGAACGCCGACGATACACTGGATATCCATCGTTCCCTGTGACTGTTTCAGCAACTAATGGTCGCGGATATCGTTTTGTGCACTTTCCATCAGCCATGCAAGGCGATAGTGGATTTAATGCACCGCACGGTCCATGCACCATCTGTGTCGTTACAATGTCATGTAGATGGGGATCAGTGACTGGATCAGGAATTTCAGCTGATATGATGTCATCTACTTCATTGAATGTAATTTGTTCAGCAACCATATAAGGATATGAGCATGCGGTAATCCACGCTTCTGCCATTCCACCGAGTACATATAACAACGTGTGTCACCAAAAACTTTATACTTAGTAAGCACATCCATCATAACCTTGAGTTTTTGCTGAAATACTCTTGCAATTATATCATGGCGATCTTGCGGTTTTTGGCCCGGGTCCAACTCACGTTCAATTTGCGTCCACTTCGGATTGCATGTGATCGTAATAAATAAATCCGGAGTTCCATAATTTCGCACGTAAGTCATAGCGTCTTGAGCGTATTCGTGCATGTGGCGTGGGCTTCCGATATAAGATGATGGGAGAATAACCGGGCGTCCAATATTCTGAACATTACCATCTGAATGAATTGCATCACGCAAGTGTATATAGTCCTCAGATCGTAGCTTTGCCTGATTGAATCGGATGAACGCTAAACGTTCGGTCTCGACTTTGACATACATGTCGACAGCAAATTGTTGGAATAGCCGACGGCACTTTAGAATGACATTCTCCTCATGTGTACGAATCATCATACGATACGCATAGTAATTCATTGCGCTTAGATTTTTGTTCGTTGATACGCCTGAAAACGCAAAATTAAATGGTATGTCAATGGAAACCAATAATAGCAATAATTAGTGTGTGGTTATTGTACCTGTAATTGCATCGACCATCTTCAACGTGATGACATATCCGTCTTGCCCTTGCCAATAAATGATTGGATATTGTAACGCATCGTACAAACGATGTGTCTCGTTTACACGATGCATGATATTGCTTCTTCGCTGAATGACAATGTCTCGTGATTTAGTTGGATCGCCAACAATAATTGCAGCAACATCATCAACGGTGGGTGCATTGAATCTTCGCACATGTTCACCTGTTGGGGTACGATCCGCTCTTATGACAAATTTGTGCGTATCCGATGGCATTCGTTCCAATGCCGTTTTAAACATTTTAACCACAGCGTTATTGGCGTAAAAAAAAACGCTTGCAACTGTTCAATAATTCGTCTCTTTAACTGTTGTGATCCCTGTATATTGCACCGCACATTCAGCTGATCCAACATCGACGAAATGAAATATGTTTGCAAAAATTGATGCGGTTCATCTAGTGTTGGCACCATTGAACCATGCAAATGATAGATTTGTCCTTGTATCTGTAAGTGCAAACAATCAATTGTTGAAGATTATAGTGTGACGTCTGATCGTGTGATGGTGTAGTGTGTTGTGTGTGTATAGTTGTTATGTGTTGCAATTGATTGTGTTAGTGTGATTGATTGGGGTGAGTGATTGGTTTGTTTATTGTATTTTTTTACCTTGCAAGTCGGCATGAAGCCGCCTTCTCGAATAACATTAGCTCCAAAGGAAGTCATGCGAAAGCAGTTATTGTATTCGAGGATGCGTTGAAGAAAATGGTTGGAATCGGGATCACTTCCATCGAACAATTGTTTTAGTGGCTGTGGTGGTGTAAGTAGTCTATCCAGTTTGACTTTTCCACTTGCGCAGCACAATCCAGCCGTTTCTCTTTTGAACTTTAACGCATTGCAATATCGGCATACAGTCGTCATTGGTCCAATATCTAATTTGTCATCATCGCTGTAGTTTGCGGTGGGATCATATTGAAATGCTAAGCGATTATATGATGCCAATGATCTTCGTGTGCTCACGCGTTGTCTCAATCGGGCATTTTCTCTTATTATATTTTGTCTTTCTTCGCTTAAGTTTTGTGAATATACTTGTTGCTGGCTTGCATGTCTTGTGCGGCGGCCGATGTTCGCACGTCGTACTTTAGGCATTTTGGGCTGGACAAACTGTGAATGTGAATAGGTGAATTTAGTCTCAAATGCACTATCCACATAATTTACATAGTTCAACTTACCTTAAGGACAAATGTCTGCTGTTGAAATTTAATAAAAATTTGCACAATTCGCGTGATTGATTTGATGATTTTGAATTAAACTGAAACGAATAACGGTAACCTCAATTTCACAATTTCACAGTGAACACAATGGTTTTAAGTAAGCCTTTGACAGAACATGCGCATAATAAATGTCATATGAAATGAACTGAGTAGAGTACAATGAGTAGCTGTCAAACAATATATCACGCACCGGCGCCATCTAATTAAAATGAAACGTACTTATTTTTGCGAGGGATATACACATCACCATGCAAAATCAAATTGGTTTGTAGTACATGCTATGTATCAGAGATGACGCTGTATGCGAAAAATGTTTTCCTGTTTTTCTGCTTTTCTGTTGATTTTTTCCTGAATTTTGTTTGCTATAAACCTCACGGAGCCCGAGACCTTTCCAACGAATGCAAAACCGTGGAAATCGGTTCGTGCGTTCGGGAGTTATAGCGTCAGGAAGGAAAACTCGACTTATTTTTATATATATAGATATATATATATATATATATATATATATACATATATATATATATATATATATATATATATATATATATATATATATATATATATATACACGAAATTCAATATAAGTATTTGTAATAAATTTCCATGCATATTTTTATTATTAGGATTTCCAAACACCCCAGTATCAATTACTTTACATTTTATCAATACATATATTTACATTACCTTTATAACGTCAAAATTTTAATACGAGATAATTTATAGCATTTGTCCTCTGCGTTCCTTTTATATGAAGATCTTGTTTGTTTAACATCTATTAAAGAAATAAGTAACATTTTAAGATTTTTTGATTTCTTTTGTAATATACTACATAAGCCTTACGTATACTTTGGGAATATGTGGAAAATTATTAATTTTTATTTTCCACATAGGGTACTTATAGGGTAAAAAAAGACAATTTTGGTTTTACCCTATATATACCCAAATAATAAAATTTTACTTACAGTAATAAAATCAGCAAAAACGCATATATATATATATATATATATATATATATATATATATTAATATATATATATATATATATATATATATATATATATATATATATATATATATATATATATATATATATATATATATACATATATATATATATATATATATATATATATTATATATATATAATATATATATATATATATATATATATATATATATATATATATATATATATATATATATATATATATATATATATATATATATATATATATATATATATATATTATAATTTTTGTTCACAACTTAATAAAGGATACCTTGAAATATTTATTTTTCTGTATCAATATTATCATAGTTGTCGCCATCATTATTTCTTTGTACAATCATATTTTATTATACTTTCGGTGTTATAGAACATACTGTATAACATGTTACAATTATAATATATAGTTGATTTTCCAACATTTTCATCATATGTAAATTGTGTGTTTCCTAATATGGCACATTCATTTATATATCTATATATGTGTAAAAATCTATTTTTATAATTTGTATATTTTTGGCAAGAATTTAAATAAAAATGGTGAATGACAAACAATTTAAACGTGGTCAAAGTAAATACTTACAATGGACTTTCGTATTACTAGGTAAGATTTAATAAAAAAAAACCTCAAATAATATTTTTTGAAAATTAATTATCAGGCGGTGCAAAACCCGACATTGTTTTCCCCCACTTAACACGCAATGCTTCGGATTACGAAAAATGGAACTCGGAAAATGGTAAAATAAAAGGAAAAATATCTTAATGATTACACTGTGTCCCACACATGGTTTAGTTCTTGAAAAATTTATATATATATATATATATATATATATTATATATATATATATATATATATATATATATATATATATATATATATATATATATATATATATATATATATATATATATATATATATATATAAATATAATATATATATATATATATATATATATATATATATATATATATATATATATATATATATATATATATATATATATATATATATATATATATATATATATATATATATATATATATATATATATATATATATATATATATATATATATATATATATATATATATATTAGCTTCACACTGTATCCCGCACGAGGCAGGGTAGGCAGAGGGAACCCGGGAACCTAGTGTTAAGACACTCCGTTCCACTTTCCGCCGAATTTGAGGCATTGCGTGTTGAGTGGCGGAACTCAACGCCGCACCTTTTATATATTAATTTTTAAAAATATATAACACGGTGAATATGTTTCATTAAGGTGGTATTTTAATAATTTTTATAGCTTATCCTGTTATAGTTACTTATCAAATGAAGTTAGCTCTCCAGACACTTGATTCTAATGCTAAAGCTATAAGTGAAAAGCTCAAATTCAAATGTTCCATATCTTCAGTTTTTGTTTTGAGTTTCCTTTCATCAATCATAATTTACCGTCTTGGAAAGCAGTACTGATGAGAAGAGCCGATAATAAACATTATAAATGCTCTTTTCAATCTTAACATTTATTAACTGCCATTCGAGAATTAGTCTTACTTTTCTCTGATTTATCTTCGCTAACACTATGCTATTGAAATCAAAAATCTACGTCTCGCGAGGTTTCCGTTACATCGTCTTTTTTTATCATATTTTATAGCTCATGTTGTATTTCAATTTAGTTGTATAATAAAATGCTTGAGGTAACTCATACCATTCATCAGTGAACCTCTTCATAGTAAATTCGATTAGTTGACTGTGTGGTGCCGGTTTAGAACAGCACGATCTCACCTCATATCGGTTCAGGCGACTAACAGAATCAACCAGCGGGAGATAGGCTGGCATAAACGACTTCTAAAAGATAGGCATTCTGCGATCGCCAACTACAATCGCGGCGATTATGACAAATAGTCTCTGTATATACTCTTCTCTGTATATACGCCGTGAATATGAAAGATTGCAAAATAGAGCCATGCTATGGTAACGGTAACGCAGAAAATGCCAAGAATCAAGAGTTACAACATCCACTATACAATGTTGAATTGGGAAGGGGAATTCAATGCAAGAATGAAGAGGAATGAGTGATGAGTCGAAAGTGAGGCAATTTTGTATTGGGCAACAAAGCTCTAGACTCTTCGTCTCTAGATCCTGCATTTCTACTCGTATAAAAAATTGTAATAAAAGAGAAATGAATTTTAACAATCATGATTTTTTATATTTACGTTTTACATTTGAAATTTATGTTTTACCTTTACCTTATTTTTTTACATATAAAAAAAGAAGACGATTATATACGAGGGGTGATCCAAAAGTAATGATAAACTAAATAAAATACAGAGTTTAGATTTTATAATGTACTTTATTTTAGTTATCTAGTCTCCTAACAAGTCAATATCATTTAGTCTATCTGTTTTTTAACCTAGGATTCCTTTTGAAAAAGTCTTGACTCTCCCAAAATGCCTCCATAGCCATCATCACTTTGCTATTGTCTTGAAAGTTTGTGCCCCTCAGGTGTTTTTTAAGCCGAAGAAAGTGGTAGAAGTCGCTGGGGGCTAAGTCTGGCGAATAGGTTGGAGTTCAAGCAGTTCGAATCCCGTTTTTTAAATCGCAACCATCACAACTGCGGCTTTGAGAGTTGGAGCGTTGTCTTGGTAAAACAGCACTCCAGCTGGCAGGTTGCCGCATCTTTTCGCCTTGATGGCCTCCCGTAACCTTCTTATTTGGTCTGGATAAGGAGAGCCCGTAATAGTGACTGGAAAGAGTTCCTGGCCATAATTATTCCTTCAGTGGCCCAAAAAACGGACTCCATAACCTTTCCAGCCGAATTTGACACTGAATTTCTTCGGACATCGGCGAGGAGGCTCTCTCCCAGTCACCTATTGATGTTTTGTTTCAGAATCAAAGTGATGAATCCAGGTTTCATTCATCGTCAAGACACGTGACAAAAAATCTTGATATGCTCGAAGTTTTTCGAGATTCGCTCTCGAAACGTTGACTACTGTTTTTCTTTTGTTCGTCGGTTATCATTCACGGTACCCAATGGGCGACCATCTTCATAGGCAAATCGTTCGCAAGGATCCTTTGAACGCTACCATATAAGATCCCTGTAACCTAAACTACATGCCTGATGGTCACTCTTCGGTCTGCCAATATAACATTTTCAAATTTTTTAACGTTTTCTTCAGTGGAGGACGTGAATGGGCGTCCTTCGTGATGTTCGTCTTCAATAGATATTCTACCTAACTTAAATTCCTTGGCCCAGCGTGCAACTGTGCGATAAGTAGACAGAGTCCCCAAATGTTTCTACTTAGTCACTATGTAAGTCCTTGGTAGACTTTTTTTTCAAACACTGGCACTTGATAATTGCTCTAATTTCATTTTTCTTCATTTTGATGTTATTACGGTCCATATTCAAATGAATGTACTTCCCGTTTTTTTTTCTGAGTGACTTACCTACTGTTGACCTGAGATGGTCTTTAAAGCGTCTACGGGCGTGCACCTGCCGGAAATTGTGGTCTATTTATATTGTTCTTTTAGCCTGAAGTAGTAGGTATATAAGCAAGCAACAAAAAATTGTGGATTTTTATGTAACTCTACTTAACTCAGCTTCACGCTGCAGGGTAGGCAGATTGAACTTGGGAACTTGGTGTTAAGACATTCTGTTCCACTTTCGTTCCCCACTTTCCAAAGAATTAGAGGCATAGTATGTTACGTGGCGGAATTCAACGTTGTGTTTTGCCTTGTTACCAGAGCGAAGAAATGAAAACAATAAATATTCAAAATAAAAAATATTAAACTTTTCATTTACTCAAGTGAGGATCGAACCCACAACCTATCGGTTACAATCACACGCTTGTGCCACTGCGCCATCACGAGCCTCAATTTCATCAGTGTTATAGTGGTCAGTATACTGGCAGTAATCGATTATCATTACTTTTAGATCACCCCTCGTATTATTACTACATATAGTATCTACATTCTACTGTGTAGAAATCGAAGCCTGTCGATAGGAATTGAACAAAATAGTACACTACAATATAATAATATTCTTTAGTCTTTAGCTAGAGAGCTTGACAACGGCGGCTCTGTTTTCACTTTTAAATAAGTTAGCTTCACACTTTATCCCTAGCAGGGTAGGCAGAAAGAACGAACCAAACGCTACAAACTCGGCATACCTCTTTCGCCTCGTCCACGTCATCAACTTCTTCATACATGCCCTCCTCCAGTATCGTCGATACTGTGTCTTCGAAGGTCAACTGAGGTTTCCTACTCCCACTCTTACCCTTCTCTTTTTAATTATATGAAATATTAATAATTTATACTATATGGCTATTAGACAAATTATTAATATTTCTATGAAAAATATAAATTTCATGTTCTAACTCTAATAAGACAAAGCGAGGCGTTGAGTTTCGCTATTAAAGCTAAAAATAAGGCAACATATAAATATTTGTATGTATGTAAGTATATATGTAGTAAGTATGAATATGTATTTGTATGTGTATTTTATTATATGTATTCTAAAGCTAAGTAATACCTTTTACATCTTACTTCATTTTACTATGCCTAAATTCTGTATTTTAAATGTTTGTCTGTAAGAGATCACTTGTAGCGACAAGGCCGCCATTGCACATAATATGTTACTTTAAGTGTTATATGTATATAAAATTTTAAATGAAGTATTTTATGTGCAATAAAGTATTTTTATTATTAATATATATGTTACTACAGATATATTTAAAATTAAAAAAAAACTATAATACTTGCAGCAAGCATAATTCTATTGGCCTATGGATTTGATTGCGGCTGGATATCACCTACTACTAAGATTCTACAATCAGAGAAGTCTCCAACGGGGCACCCGGTGTCCGATTTCTCTTTATCTTGGATCGCCAGTTCGTTGAACATGTCCGCTATATTCGGAGTGTCCATATTTTCATACATGGCAGATCATTTCGGAAGAAAGCCTGGCCTTATTTTCATAGCTATTACTCAAGCTGTAAGTATTGTCTTTTTTTCTTATAAATTATGATTTTGCATAATTTTACGTGTTCAATATGGTCATACAGCTGTAACAAGATTGTACATTTGAATCTTAGTGGAAGAAATACATTATTTTCATTTTCTCACTTTACTAATAAGGCTATAATCATATGCTTTATCCCAAAATTATGCGGAACGTAGAGAACAAAGTATCTTGACACTAAATTCTGCTATAAGCGGGACAAAGGTTAAAATTAAAAGAAAAAAGGGTTGATTAAACCTAACAACTTTTGAATAAACTAATTACAGATTTCTTGGATAATTAAACTCTCTTACTCATCCACAACGAGTTTGGTCATTTCAAGACTTTTCTCAGGACTGGCAGCTGGAGGATGTGTCAATGTCGTGCCCATGTACGTAAAAGAGATCAGCCAAGATGATATCAGAGGCATTCTTGGTACATTACCTCAAATCCTACTGACTACTGGCCTTTTAATAATATACATACTAGGGGCCTACTTGGATTATTACACAGTTATTATGACTGTGTTGGGGGTACCTATTGTTGTCGCTCTGATTTTACTAAAGGCACCTGAATCTCCTGCTTATTTGGTAAAAAGAGGAAAAATGAATGTGAGTTTAATTTTATTAAGGGCTTTTATTATAAAGTTGAAGAATGTTTGATTATGTTGTAGTCTCCGAAACGGCAGTAATGGAAAATGTTGGATAGTCAATTTATCACATAAGGATATGAATAAAATTATACAACGATAATTATATATTTCAATTCGGCTTTCTGTACCTACTGCCAGACTTCTTTGAGAGCCAGATAGATCTTTACTCAGTACTTCTTTAGTCTATTTGTATTATTTTTTTTTTTTGAGGAGCATACTCAATACATATAGATGAAACATTTTAGGAAGCAGCGAAGACTGTAGCTTCATTAAGAGGTCTAGATACAGATGATAAGATTGTTAAAAACATTGTCGATAGCATGAAAGCGGAAGACGATCATTTCAAATCTTTACCTAATTTGACAATTGCTACTATTTGTAAGTATTTTAGAAATAAAAGAATGAAAACATCGCACAATAAACAAAAATAACAATAAAATAAATTATCATTAAAGTAATAATCTTACAACAATTATTTTTTGGGATTTTTTTGCCAAATTTAATTAGTCAAAGGAACTTTATTGAATAAATTTAAATAACATCATATGGCTACATTTAAAATTTCGAGTTACCTAGAACCATTTATACATTGATATAAAATCGAGGGTTTCAATTTATTCTCAAGTTGTGTGTTAAATGACTGTGTTAAAAGTTGGGAAGTCCGCCTGCCGGCATATATTTTAAAAAATATTTTAATTATTATTATTTCAGTGAAAGACAAATCTTGGCGAAAGGCTTTCTTCCTAATCATGGGCACTTTATTCTTCCATACTTTAAATGGAGTAAGTGCTATTC
The DNA here is from genome assembly GCA_019049475.1 of Eueides isabella. Lineage (NCBI taxonomy): Eukaryota > Metazoa > Arthropoda > Insecta > Lepidoptera > Nymphalidae > Eueides > Eueides isabella. The sequence continues at coordinate 2,443,017 of CM032407.1, forward strand.
TAACATATGCATCGGCGATTCTCATATCAACAGGGGTTAAATTTGAAATTAATCCAGACATACAAACATTGATCTTTCCTATTATAATGATATTTGGTTCTGTGTCATTGGCCAGTACCATTGAAAAATTTGGACGAAAGGTAACTTTACAATTTCTTTATTTTTTATCTTTTATCAGTATACGCTTTATTTGTCGCACCCATCTCTGCAAAACCTGTGGTTGTTCTGTTAAAAGATCATCGTCCTTAAGAAGCACCCCTTTCATTCTACAAGTTAGCGAGTAACTCCGAAACGTGTTTTCCGGAAAGTTGTTCGTTAACCTTTCATCTCTTTCTTTCTCAGAGTTTTCACACTTCATCTTTATCAGTACTTTCGTTTGGTGTTTTTGCAGCTTATACTCTTTTTTTCCTAATCCATGGATCTTGAAGCTTCCAGCTTCTTATACGATGATTCAGTGCCAAGCTTAGAAAACCAGTGCAGCTGCACTAATCTGCGAATAGTTCCCTTATTCTAGCTACGACTAGAAAATCGTCTGTTCCCAATTTAGCACCCCTAAACACCCACGTCCCCATAACTTGGCTTCAAATATGCTAATCCACTAGGAAAAGATCAATCATACTTTTCTTTTCCGTTCCGTAACAGATAAGAAAACTATTTTTTTAAAAATATAGCTATTTAGGGATATATATGATTGTTTTTAAATATATTCTTCCACGTACAGACAGAGATCAGTTACAGATTTATCATAAGTATAATAAAGCATATATATATATTTGTTACAGATTCTCTTATTCTTATCTTTCTTAATAACATCAATTTCAATGTTTCTCATAGCAACACTAATGTTGATTCAAAAGAGCGGTACTGATGTACCAGCATGGTTACTGGTCACCGCGATGGTGTTAGCCATCACTATGTATGGGGCGGGTGTGTCGCCGTTACCTTACATTATAATGACTGAAATGCTGAGCTTTCAGGTAAATATTGTTAATATATATGCAGCAAATTTAAAAATTTTTTTTTTCAGCTTCACGCTGTATCCAGCATTAGGCAGGGTAGGCAGAGGGAACCCGAGAACCTAATGTTAAGATACTCCGTTCCACTTCCGTTCCCCACTTTCCGCCAAATTTGAGGCATTGCGTGTTGAGTGGCAGAACTCAATGCCGCGCTTTGCCTTATTACCAGAGCGAAGAAATGAAACGTTAATATTTAAAGTGAAAATATTAAATATTTAATTTCCTCGACTGGGGATCGAACCTAGAACCTGTCGGTTACAGTCACACTCTTGTGCCGCTGCGCCACGACTCAAAATAAAATTAGGTTAAAATTTTAAAACACTTTTAAATTTAGTATAATATAAATATTTGACACATTTGCATTTATATAATGAAAATATTTGAGTGTGACTTCAATAATAATATTATTATAATATTTCTAATAAGCCCCTCGTGTTGCAACGGCACAAAAGCCAAAAAAATCTTTGTCAGTCCTTCACCCTTTACCCTTCACATTCTTTATATTAAAAAATAGTGTTCACTAACGATTCGCATGCGGTTTCGCTCGTTTCAAGTATAGTATATAGTATATAGTAGGATAATTAATTATAAACACTAGATTGCATTATTTTTTACATAGTGTCTAACTGTAAACTTAAAATAAATAATAATTGGTCCCATGAGTCGAATAAAGACAAATAAATTTTAGTATAAAGAGCATTCTGCAGACCTTACTACAACGGCTACTATGTATATATTTTTGGCTTTCCCTCATCCAGCTCCACTGATCAATATTTCTTATACATTTTGTAGCTTGTAGGACAAGCTGAGTGAGTAGGTTTAATATTTATGTCCATTAAAAATGAGAAAACGTAACATAAGCAGCCATTATCCTCAGTAAATTTGAAAAATAACTGGTTCTCCATCATAACAATTTTAAAATTATAACTTCTGATTTGTTGTTTGTGACCGAGGCGGATATACTTATGACATATTTTGCATATAAAAGTTACATTGTTAGTAGTCTTTAATTGTATAATATATGCTTATAGTGTGTTGATGTTCAGTCTGAAAAATTTACATTTGGACTGAATGTTTTTCCTTCAACACCTTTTATTTATATGGTAACTAAATATATATTTTTTCAGATTCGAGCAAAGGTAATGGGGATCATCGTCACTTTCGCTTGGTTCTTCTCATTCATACTAGTTACAATATACGCACCTATGGTTAGCGTATTTGGACCAAGCGGTCCTTTCATTTTCTTTGGAATTACCAATTTAGCTGGTGCTATTTACACTATTACATTTTTACCAGAAACAAAAGGTAAAAGCGAGGATAAAATTTACCAGGTATTATCAAAAGCAGATACTAAAAATTCTGAAACTATTTAAAATGCTGCTTTAAAACCTTTGAATCTCAACTTAGGCTGCATAATTGCCATAAAATACACATGAATATATCTTAAACGCACTAAATAAATAAGTGTATATAATATTTATTGTAATATACAAAACTGAAAACATAGGTATATTTATAACTATTATTTTATAATAAAAATTAATATTAACAAAATGCAGTTTTTACATTTTCCTTTACTCTTTTCGTTGACAATAATCCTTTAAAGATGGTTAGTTAAATAAGAAAAATATAAATATTTTTTGCCTTTCACTAACATTTTGTCAGTCTCTGGATTCTTTTGACTTTATATACAAGAGAATCTTAATTGCCAAACACAAATCTTTAGTTCCTCCGAAATAATTCCCGGACTGTAATCAAGGTAGTAAGGAAGTTGAATGAGGAAGCTATGTTCACGTCCAGGTCCATTAGGATTTACGTCCAGGTCCATGGAAACTATTATGCAGTTCCTTGCTATTCTAAACTAAGGACTTATTGTCTCAACAAAACTTTACCTCCTTAAAAGATATCAAAGTGTTTCAATCTTGTATACCACCAAGACCTTTAAAAAACCCAGGTAGTAGTTAAATTTTTACTGTTTCGCTTTTCCCTTGTTTTTCCATTTCCCTGTTAGATAGATAGTATCAATAACAAAATGTTCCTTTAAACCAAGGTCAAGGTCTTAAATTCATTCTGAGCCAGGTTTTAAATATCGTTTACTTTTTCGCTACTAAAACTATCTCACTACTGCGTACAGGAAACAGCTTTTGATCTTGTTTTTTGATTTTACATCATTTATTTCTTTGAGTTAAATACGAGATTTAACTCAAAGAAATAAATGATGTAAAATCATCTAGATCTACTGTAAGGATGGGCGTTCGACAAGGTTTTATTCTTGGTCCCCTTTTATTTTTATTATATATAAACGATCTACCATTTTATGCAAAGAATTTATACGACATTGTACTGTTCGCAGATGATACTTCTCTTATATTTAATACTGACAGAAATAAAGATAACTTTGACGAAGTGAATATTGCATTGTCGCATATTCTTCATTGGTTTGACGTAAATAACCTCATGTTAAATACAAAAGGAAAAACAAAATGTATTCAATTTATACATATAGTATAACTATAGATTCCAAGCTCCAGTAGAATTTCCATCTTGAAACACAGATAAACACAGTAAAGCCGCGTTCGCAGTTAAGAAAGTAAGACAAATGACGGACGTTAATACTGCCTACTACGACTAGTTTATTTTAGTTATTTTCATAATATTCTTTCTTATGGGATGCTACTATGGGGCAGCGCCGCAGATATAAATTCAATATTTATACTGCAAAAAAAGAGCCGTAAGATATATAATCTTAAAACTCGAGATTCTCTGTAATGTTTTTAAGGATACAGGTATTCTTACGGTTGCTTCTCAAAATATATTTTACAATATTTTGTTTGTTCGGCAACATATTCAGTGCCTTAGCAAAAACAGTAACAGACACACGATTGGGATTGGAGAAGCAAGGACAAAACGTGACACCTAGTAATCGCCTCCAAAAAGTTAATAAATCATTTATGGGTCTACTGTATTTTGAATTTGCCACTAGAGAAGTTTAAAGTAAATGTTAAAGTAATGTTAATTAAGAAAGCAAACTACACTGACCAAGAATATTTAAATGATAAATATGTATTTAATTAAGGTCATTTGAATTTCATGCAGGATAGTCACTATTATAATAAACAATGAAACTGTAACTATTCAATATTGAAAAGAGCAACTGTTGAGGTTATTACCGGCTCTTCTCAGCAGAACTGAATTCCGGACTGGTGGTCATTTTATGTTTTTTGACGATTCAAAAGTGCTTGCTAAAGCCTATTTGAATAAAGAATATTTTGAATTTGTTACCAGCGATATGTTCTATTTTTTTTTACTCAAAGTAATCTACTCTTAAGGAGTTTATATATGGTAGGTAAGCATGGTAAGTAATTCGGCAGTAGGTTTTAGCTCCGTGTTACATCCAGATTTGTATGACAGGAATTTTATACCCATTGTCAAAAATTTTGGCAACGACCTAGATTCAAGGACTCAGCAATCACTTTAGCCAGAAAATTTGACCAAGGACATTTCCAGTAACTAACAGAACAAATTGCACATCTCACATCAAGCATGCTTATTTATATTTGCCTCATCGGTTATACACTAAAATACTTTTTGGCAACATCTCTAAACCATTCACTGTCAGTTAACATCATCATGTTAAGTAAAAAGTAACATTTGCTTATTCACAAACAGGCTCAAGAACTGAAAAATAAAACACTTATTACCCGTAAATATTATAAAGTCCTATATCATTTAAAAATAAAATATATAACATAAGGAAATTATAATTGTTAATTTGAAATGAACTAAGCGATACATAAATAATACAGGGTGGGCCTCGGAGTTTTGCGAATTTGAAATCGCCATAGCGTTGGAACGGGGGAGGGGGGTGGAGCGCGGGAGGTGGGAATCTGTAACTCGGGCCTTGAAAATTTAGTCGCAATGGAGCACTTCACGGGTGAACAGCGTTCGTTCTGTGTAAAAAATTATTACAAAAATGCTGATTCGTGCGTTATTGTTCGACGTTCATTTCGCTCCCACTATGGATTGCATGATTTAAAACAGTGTCCGAGTGAAAGTTTGATTAGGGCGTGGGTCAGAAAGTTCGCGGCTACCGGTTCGACCCTTAATCAGAAACCTAAGGGGCCCGAAAGGACGAAAAGGTCAGATAAAAACATAAACGAAGTCGGAGCTTCCGTACTACGCAATCCTGGGCAATCAACTCGCAAGCGATCAGCAGAGCTATCTGTATCAAGAACGACTTTGCGTCGTATTTTGAAGGAAGATTTAAAATTGCACCCGTATAAACTTCAACTAGTGCAAGATTTGAAGCCAAATGATCACAATTTACGACGTGATTTCGTCGAAACAATGTTTGAGCGGTTTCGGAGCTTCAACAATATTCTTTTTTCAGACGAAGCCCATTTTCACTTAAATGGGCACGTAAATAAACAAAATAGTCGTTATTGGGCCTCAGAAAATCCACAATTCGAACACCAAAAGCCTTTGCATTCGCCAAAAGTGACAGTTTGGGCGGCTATTTCAGCACACGGAATCATCGGACCGGATTTTTCTTTGAAGACCAGCGAGGGAATTCTGTGACAGTTAATACTGAGCGATACACAGCCATGTTGCGCGATTTCTTTTACCCACAGCTGTCAGAATTTCGAGGGTACAATAGTTCGACATGGTTTCAACAAGATGGCGCCACTTGCCATACCTCTAACGAGAGTTTGGCAGCCGCAAAGGAGATGTTTGCTGGAAAACTCATTTCGCGCCGAGGTGACATTCCATGGCCACCGAGGAGTCCGGATTTAACTCCACCCGATTTTTTCTTGTGGGGCTACATGAAAAGTAGAGTCTACAGTAATAATCCGACCACGATTGCAAAGTTGAAGGCCAATATCCGCGAAGAAATGGCCGCTATTCCGCGTGCCATGTGCGAACGAGTTTTTGTCAATTTAAGGTCGAGATTCGAAGAATGTTGGCAGCGGGATGGTGCGCATCTGGATGATGTTATTTTTAAGAAATGATTTTCCCAAATGTTTACTTTAATTTAAAAATAAATTGGTTTTAATATTACTTTTGTTTTTTTTTTTATGAATTTTTCAAATTCGCAAAACTCCGGGGCCCACCCTGTACCATGATAAATGATAAAAAGCATATACGGCCCCTTGCAGCACTAGAGGAGTTACAGGAGCATTGCCGGTCCTTAAGATGGACGGGCACCGGGGTCCGGCATTACCCAATGCGAAACGTAGTGGTCGAAACCACTACTTAACGCCGGTTTTAAATGCCAAGGGTGGTAATAATCCGGTCGAGTCCCAAGCCCATGCGTTGCCATTGCTGACAACGTGACTCTCCCACGCGTACTTTAGTCGCCTCTTACGACACCATCAATACCAGTTTGATTCTATTCTAAGCCGGAGTCACACGGCTAAAGACTAGACGATTAACTATACGATATAAAATTATTACAGCTAACATAAATAGTCAATTTACTATGAATTTGTGTCAGACAAAAGTAATCACAAACTACACCGTTAAATGCTATACACCCTGGGACTGCTATACCATATACTATGTATAGTAGTCTTGGGGTGGATAGACATCAATTCAGGAAAGATCTTTACACCGAACTTGATTTCCGTTAGTAAATCTACGATTTTGTCCTTTTTACAAAAAGAACCAAATTTTCTTCACAGTCGCTGGTAATTTATTGACGTAAGGTAAAAAGAATTTAACATAAAATACGTTTGAATGTCAACTAGAATTTAAGAATCACTTAGTGCTCTAGAGAATTGTCTTACATTGGACGATGTTAACAACAAAAAATGGGGTCGAATTTTTAACATAACGTAAAGACAGACCTCAAATCAAGGCCATATTTGAAACTTGTCGCTTGAACTACTGTATCTATTTTTGTGAATTGTTGTTAATAACATTTTTACTGTCGATATAACAAAGGTTACCTATTGACTAAATATGCATTCACTGCAGATCGAATATATAATTTTGACGAGTCAGGTATATCCACGGTCTTGAGCACGCCAAAGGTACTAGCTGAGAAAAATCTAAAAGAAATTGGTCAACTTGTATCGGCAGAGAGAGGTGAACTGGTAACGTTCGGACGAATTATTTCAGCAAGTGGTAACACAGTCCCGCCATTGTTCATTTTTCCCAGGGTTCATTTCAAGGATCATTTTATAGAAGGTGCACCAGAGGGCAGCCTAGGAATGGCTACTAAGAGTGGTTGGATAAATTCCAGTATCTTTTTGGAGGTCCTAAAACACATTAAAAAAAACATGCTGCTCTAAAGATAATCCAATTCTCCTGCTAGTCGACAATCACGAAAGCCACGTTACAATAGAAGCGGTAGATTATGCACGTGATAACGGTATTATTTATAAGTCATTTCCTCCCCACACGACACACCGTCTTCAGCCGTTAGACGTTGGTGTATTTGGACCTTTTAAAGCTAAATTAAAGATAGCATTTAATGACTGGCACGTGAATAACCCGGGAAAAACTCTAAATATATACAACATTCCGAAACTAGCCAAAATTGCCTATTTTGAATCATTTAATAGCAAAAACATTTCCAATGCTTTTGAAAAAACTGGTATATGGCCTTTTAATAAATTAAAATTCAGTGATGAAGAATTTGAAGCCGTGCAAGTCTACCACACCGATTCTGCAGTAGGTCTAAATGATACCATGCAACAAATTGTACCTGAAGAAACAAATCTTACTCAACAAGATCTATCATCGATATTGTCACCATCACCAGTATTACCGAGTATATCATCGGTGGGATTAATTACGCCTGAAATTGTCCGACCTTACCCTAAAGTGGACAAAAATACGACTAGAAAGAAGAAAAAAGGTAAACTGCCTGGAAAATCAGGGATATATACAGATACTCCCGAAAAGAATAGACTAATAGAAATAGAAAAAGCCAAAGAATTAAAGAAAAAGGAACAAGAGAGAAAACAGATGGCTAAAGAGATGAAACGTACATTAAATTTACTATCAGATATAAATAAAGAAGCTAAACCAAAGAAACAAAAGAAAATTTCAGAGGCTGAGACTGATAACGATGAGACTGACATAAGTTTGAGAGAAAGCTCTTGTTCACCCTTTGATGACAGATCAGTAGGATCTGATGTGGAGAACGAAATTCCAGTTTTGACCAAAACCTTTAAAGAAGAAACTTTTCTGTTAGTGGAATTCGAAAAAAAGAAGACAGTTTTACATTATATTGGACTGGTGATAGCCAAATATAGCCCAACTGAATATAAAATTCATTTTTGAGAAAGAAGCTTGAAACCGGGAAATTTGTTTTTCCTAATAATAAAGATGAAGGAACCGTTTATTTATCAGACGTGGTCTGTGTACTTCCGCCGCCTAAATCTGCTTTTACAGCAAGAACAGCTGATATACTGAGTTTTGAAAAAGATCTCACAATGTATAACGTGCAATAACAGATCCTATTAATTAGTTTTATAATGGTTGAGTTAAATGTTGATTTTATGACTTAGATTTTACGAAGATGATTGTAAAAGACTGCATTATTAATTATAACTACATTTAGAGTACATTTTGTGTTGTATGAAAGCTCCCCACTATGTACGAAGGCACCCTTTCCTCTGTACGAAGCTACCCCGCGTGTGGGGTAGTTTCGTACGTTTCCTATGTTTCAGAAATATTGCTGTTGCTTCGCAACAACTAAATACTTTTCTGTTATAAAGCTTAGAATAAAAACTGTACGAATCCTACCTGCTCTCGCCTACCCTTTCTAAGTTTTCGTAGAAATCATTGACTGCTGTCTTGTTGAACGCATAAGATCGAGCTGCACTCGTATTTTCTGGTTTCCGTAGACTTAGATTCACGTTTCGCCGTCGATAACTATCCAGCCATTCTTTACCTGCCATTTTGTTTTGATTCCAGCTAGGTGGAAAACGCAGCTGGTTTACTGTTGCGAATTCGTACGCCAGTTTCCTTACTTGTATTATAGTCAATCCATAATGCATCTTGGAACATTTTGCGATGTAAATATTCAATAAAGTCTCTTCTTCTGTAGTAAACACTTGATTAGACGTGAACTTGGAACTATAAAACGTTAGGCATATACGCAATGAACTATGGTTACCATCATTTTCAGCTGAAGCCTTTTTTTTTAAGTTGTTTAAGCGACTTTGAAGTGTTGTTGGTTTGATGCCGTATTTTTGTGCCGATTTTCTAATAGACAAAGTCTTATTTAAAACTTCATTCATCGCAGATTGTACATCCTCTTCGTTTACTTCTTCCGTTCTAGTACCCTTTTTCACATATATTCGCGGCATGATCCTGAAATAATAGTATTTGTTTGAAGAATCATTTTTAATACATACGTACATTCGTACAGTACGAATCTACCCCACTCATAACCGCACGAAAGCACCCCAACTTAAACATTCAACAAATAAAGGTTCAAATAACAATAATGGTATTTGTTATACCAAATTCAATGTTTACATAATAATCTAAGGCACTTATTAAACATCTTTTATAAACAACTTAAACAATTTGTGCCTAACGTTTTATAAATGAATGATTTTAAAGACAAATCGAAAAATTACTTATAAGCAGTGATAACATGTATCGACTCGTTCCGCCAGAACTCGCTGCGCGAATACCGGCCTCTTACACACACAAACACAACTGGCTCATCGTGTCGCGTAGTGTAGTTATGACAACTGTACGAATGCTCCTACTGTACGAACCCTACCTGCCCTCCCCTATTTTGTGAATGAATGTCATGAATTCAATGAATAGCATTGGTGTATTGGTAAATCCAATTATGTTTTAAAAATAATAACATTCATGAAAATCTTTGTAGGTTACAACTAGGTGGTACAGTTTGTCAAAATTTAAGGTATAGAGGGATGTGCAAGAAATGCATATAAGGTGAAAATATCCATATTATAAGTTGATAGAAATTAAAAGAGCGTATAGAAAAACTGAACATAGGCCAATGTGAATCATAGGCCTATGTTAAACTTTATCTCAGTTTATAATGCTTTTAGCAATATTTTTAAGGATAAAGAATATTATTTAAAATATATTTCTTAAATATACCTCAACTGTTTATCAGTTGTACAATATAAAAATAACATCTTAATTCAGAATTATGTTTTTAAGTAAAGGTAACTATCAAAAAGTTAAAATGTTACTTACAGTCTACAAAAATACATCCCATTTTATGGTATAATAATTTTGTAAAAATATATAGCTACAATCCAAATTGTGCTCACAGTGCTACAACGCTTACACTGCTAACGTGCGGTCCAATATTTATGAGTGCGCCAACGTCTGTTAGTAGTACTAATAATTCGGACTACTTGTGAGCGTGCTTACTAATTTGACAAGTTGAACTTATTCTGACAGAGTATTTTTTTAATATAAACTGAAACGAAGTAATTAAAGTAAGTAAAGTGGAAATGAATATATATGTATGTGATGTAGCAGATGAAGATTATAAAATGCTTGTATTCAAGCACTTTCCGCAATCGACGAAGGGAACGATTATGACATTGACGTGGAGGATACATTAAACGACTTAGGCTATGTTCCGATATACACTGTGAGTACTGCGAACTGCGAACGAATTTTTCACCACTGAGACCACTGCGGTCTCAGTGGTGAAAAATTCGTTCCGATATGGACTGCCAGTATAATGCTACAGTACCCTAGGGAAATATATGACGTCATAAATCACCGCCATTTTTGCACTGTGAGCACTGGCATTTTCGAGGTAAGGTACTCGCAGTGCTTTGGTCACGTGATCACAAACTTGTCGAGAGTTGTATATAGTTAACATCAGTTATTTATTTACAAATAAAAGTTTGTAGTTAATTGTATTAATTATCAACCAATTTATTTAATTAATTATTAAATATATTTTTTAAAATTTAATTAATATACTATTATTGATTGCAAACAAAATATTAACTTTAACTATATATAACCTTTTTTATAGGTTTACGAGTATTTGTAAAAAAATATTTTTTGAAACATAAAAAGGATACTTACAAATATCGGAAATTTATTTAAATTATAATTAAATTCAACATTAAATGTTTTTTATTTTAAATATTCAAACAATAACTTTTATTATTTAACAGAGAACGTTTAAGCAAACATTAAATTAAAAAACATTAGTTTGAAAATAGTGTGAAAAAACTAGAACGACAGTATACTGGACCGCGTTTCGTTTTAAATAGTAACCAGTATAACTGACTATAAAGAAACGACATCACAGTATACTAATTTGCCGTTATACTGCGCAGTGCTCACAGTGTATATCGGAACATAGCCAAAATAACGTTAATGCTCACGGTGCTAACGCTCTGACCCGTCAGCAACACAAATATAGCGGAACAGAAATGCCTTAATAGAAACAGTGTCTTTTTTGCAGTTAAAAATGTAACATTTCAACAAACTAAAATGAACTTTGTTAAAAGTTATTACATTAGCAACAAATAATCCCTTACTTAGTTTTTTAATTTTTATTAAACTAGGCACATGGCTAGTTAGGAGGATAATTTGGGAATCTAGTGATAACACACTCTGTCTCCATTAAACCACCTGTTTAAAGTTCATCTACCTCGGATCCATTATGCACGAGGCTGGAGGCATCTATCACGATGTTCATGGTCGGATAAGCGCTGCTTTGGCCAAATAGCGAGACGCCACTGGTATGGTCTGCGGTCGCAGAATACCGACCAAACTGAAGGGGCTGATATACAAGAACATCGTTCTACTGGTTCTTTTATACGGCAGCGAATGCTGGCCAGTATTATCTCGGCACACTCAGGAGCTTCATGTCACGGAAATGAAGATGCTGAGGTGGATGTGCGGCGTAAAGCGGTCTGACCGCATACGTAACACATTCATTCGAAGTAGTCTTGGAGTCGTGACATAGCGGATAAGCTCCAAGAGCGTCGCCTGAGGTGGTATGGCCACGTTGCGCGCCGGCCTAGGAACTATGTCGAACGCAAGTGCCTTGATATGTCTGTCCCTGGAGTGAGACCTCCCGGACGCCCAAGGAAGCGCTGGTTGTATGTCGTGATGCAGGACATAAGAGCCAATGGTCTAACTGAGGACGTAAGAGATCATGCTAAGTGGAGTAGGCTTAGTAGGAAGGCAGACCCTGTCCACAGCAAGCCAGGATTAATGCCAGGAAGAAGAACTACGTACGTCGCTTTCCGCCGTACGTATCTCGTGTGCTCTTAGAAATTGAGTTTGTTATCCAGGATTACTCCTAGATATTTGACACTCTGTGCATGAGGTATGATTTTGCCTTGCAGAAGAACATAAGGCATGACATTCGTTTGGGCGAATGAAGAAGAATACTGACGTACTCTTTTCAAGGTTAACTTCGATACACCATTTAGCCAGGTGCCCAGCCTATTGGTGGCCACCTGTAGGCGATCAGCTAACAGAACTGAATTGCGGGCAGACGCATAGATGGCAGTGTCGTCCGCATAAAGGGCTAGGTTAGTCAGTGGACCTTTTGGAATGTCATGTGTGTACAAACTGTACAGACGAGAGTACAAAGCCCTGAGGAACACCGGCTCTTATAGGGCGTCTACTGGACAGGGTACCTTCGACGGAATCTGAAAGTGCGATTCGATAAGTAAGCTCGTATGATGTGCACGAATCTATCTGTCACCCCTTAACGTATGAGCTTGAAGATCAAGCCATTATGTCAGACTTTTTCGAACGCCTTTGCAACATCTAGGAAGATTGCCGCAGACGGCATTTTTTGGTTGGAATTAGAAGTCCTATGATCCAGAATATATTCTGTGATCCTATGGACTTCTTTCATTCCTTGGTGGGGCGGAAAGTTATAGTAGCCTGGGGCGCGCAATCTTAAAATACACCCTTGGCTGTGGGTCTTTAAGAATAAACTTTAAATAATACCCTCTTTCATAAAGCTCGTAGGTACTTAGTGCTGTTGAAATTGAAAATAAGCCTAATGTTTCAATTTACAAATAGCCGATGTATTGTGTCTTTGCAACAACGTTAACCTGTGTTTTATCATATTATTAAATACATAGAATTTTCTTTATAACAAGCACGAATTGAAATTAGTATTGAAGAAGTGATTAGTCGGACTCTAACATCACAGGAGACAGATTTTATCGGTTTTAATAAAAGGTAAGTGGAAAGTGCAAGTACGCTATTTAGTTACATTTGTAACATTTATTATTTTGTAGTTTTCAGTTTATGTTTTTTTCTTCAGGCTTTCCATGTTATAAAATTGATCTTATAACATGGAAAGCCTGAAGAAAAAAAACTTTTTGTCAAATCATTAATGTGCCATAAAATTTTATTTCAGTATTTATATTTTATTATTATGATCACACCAGAAATGACTCACTTTTGTTTCGTTGGGACTACGGATGGTAGCATTAGTGTTGTTTTTTTCCCACACTTTTAAGTTTGAAGTCGATATTCTTCCTGTTGGGTTAATGAGTTATGTAACTGTGAGTACATTTTGGACCACGGCCCATATTTGAACTACATACTGTCAACATTTGACATATGACATATAAACGCCAATTCCGATAAAAGAAACAGGAGCGGCTGAGAGCTGTGAAATAAATAATATCTTATTATGAATTAAAAATACTAATAATTATATTTCTAAATTATTAAAGAATGGGTCTTTTATCAGATCCAGAGTACGGATCTCTAAAATGGGTGAAGATTTTAAAGAAAATTCATTCTCCACTATGTTTTGTTTGTTACATCGCAGCGATAGCTTGGTTCTTCATGTTAGCGAACAGAGAATTCAATAATGAGACTTATTTCTCTGAAAATGCTTTACTTCCTGGTTTAGTTACAAATGAGTTTAATGGTGAACGATCAGCTAATATGTTTTATACTGAATTCTTGCAAGAACTTGAGGTAATATTTATAACATCTGCATATATTTATGTTTTTTAATCTAAGTTTTTTTGCACAAAAAGAAACTAGAAATATAATTAGATTATTTATAAAAAGATTAACATAGTAGTATTTTACCCCGCATGGTAAAAACCATGCTATTTACTAAGATATGGCAATCTTTTTATGCATTTGTTGCGACTTATGTTGTTATACTTATGTTTCAAATACTGATTATAAATAATTGAGAAACAGAAATAGTTTTACTTTGAGATATTTTAATATTATTATTAACTCTTCTACTGAAGTATTTTATTTTCTATATTGTTGTTTAGAAAAACTTACATGAGTCAAAAATAATAAATGAAAATAATGCGATAAATTATAATTTTATTAAAGTTTATTTTTCCTACAAACCTACACTGACAATTTAAAAAAGGTTACAGGTACAAGGTAGTTAAAAAGAAATAATATATTGAGTACTTTAAAGATCTTGTCAAGTCATGTTATTGTACTGTACCATTATTTAATATATATAAAAAAAAAATATGTAACTTCATATTTATTATTAATATCATAAGCTCCATTTTTTCTTAAAAACTTAAATAATTATATTCTTAACTAAATACTATGCACTATTTATGTATATACTTATATACATAAATAGATATATATATCTACACCTATACATTTTATATATACTTCCTCACAAAGTTCCCTGTCCCTTTAACATTCAATGTTTGTTAATGTTTGTGTCTAGTCCATTATGTAAATTTCTATGTAAATATATTAGATATAACAATATTAAATTGTAGACTAACACCTTCATATTATATAATTCTTATTACAAACCCTGTGTGCACATAATGTATATATTTATTTTAATATATGTAACTTGTTTTTTGTTATAGGTGAAGGCAATTTTTAACTTCATCTTTATTTTTAATATGCATTCTCCTGTTGTGTATTATTATTTTTTCTACTGTACAACCTCTTTTGTGTCTTCTCTATTCAATGTGACATTGGAGAAGTGATATGTGCTCCACTGGCACGCTCAGAACGCCATAAGCAAAAAACCATAACATACATTGCTGTCATTACTATAGGAACATCAATCCTTTATCGCTTGCTCTCTGTATCTAATACCTTGAACTTATTATATTACAGGAAAAATATGATGAAACAGACGAGATGCCTGTACCGTGGCTGGTGGGGAAGATGTCGCAGCTGCATTTAGAAGTGTACACTCATAACTTCACATTGAATTATCCTCTAGGGCAGGGACAGGTGAGATTTCAATAGAAAATATGTAAACATAGGGGCATATGTGAACATAAAGGTTGTAAGTTCAATTCTCATTTGGGGGATTGAAGTATTTAATATTTCCTTTTTATGGTAAGAAAGTTATTGCCAATCACTATGCAATGAATGGATAATTTGGGTCTAAGTGGGGAACGGAAGTGTCTTCTCATTCAGGTTACAGCATGAAACCTTTTAATTTTAACTTTTTTTTAATTTTAAAAGATATTAAAAAAAAACTGAGTAACACAAGTTAAATTAATGCTTTTATTTTTTTTTCTTCTTTATTTTTATAGCTAAATTAATTTTAAAATTAATTGTTCAAAGTCTTTTCATATATTTATTTTGTTTTTGTGTTAGGCACATCTATACAATTATTTTCCCTATGAAAATGTTGGCTCATAGAAAAGGCTTTGATTGTTAAGTGGCAAAACTCAATGCCACGCTTTGCCTTGTTACCAAAGCAAAGAAATGAAAACAATACATATTTAATTTGACAAGCATAACATATTACATTTTCATTATTTATTAACAATAATAATATGCCTTAAGCCTTTTATTTCCGAAAACAAAATATTTTTTTACTTATAATAAATTAAATTAAAGTCTTTTTTTTTTTCAAAAGTTTTTCAAAGTCTTTTTTCGTGCTTTCTTTTGCAACCCCTTGGGTACCATGCGTTGATCCTTGTACTCCACTTGTCCAATGGACTGCGCAGTATATATCCTGTCCAGCCCAATTTTAGATGATCATTCATTTTAAGATATCAATCAACCACTTTGATTTTTTTAGCATCTTGTTGAGTTTGTGATGTTGTCTTTAAGCCTAACTCTCAACACGGCTCTCTCCATTGCTTACTTGAGCAATATTTATTAAGTATTCATAAAATTTTCAGATTTACAAAGGCACTAATGTCTATGGCATCCTAAGAGCACCACGAACTGCCTCCCTGGAAGCGATAGTGGTGACTGCGCCGTACAGATCTCTATCAAATCACCAGAAGGGGACGGCGGCTGGTGTAGCGTTGATGTTAGCCTTCGCTCAGTTCGCTAGACGTGAGAAAATTTATTGTTTATATAATTTCATACAACCACCCGCGGCTTCGCCCGCTTGAATTAAACTATTTTAGTTACTAATTTTAACTTTCTTTCTTTGTTCTAATGACATTATCACTTTAAAGGCAATATATAGACATTGAAAATTAAAATTTTAAGCTTAATTAATAAAAAAATTGTAGCAATTTTGTTGATTAAATCAGAAACTAACACTAAATGTTATATGAAAGTTGCCAAAATATAAAAGTGAAAATGTATTTAAATTTAATTAGTTGTTACTGAGATTTTGCATACAAAAGTACAGACAAACAGATAAAAGGTCACTTTTGGAATTGTAATTTTTTTTTAATATATATTTATATATTCTATAATAATGCAAATCGCGGCGTTGAGTTCCGCCACTCAACAATGCCACACTCAGCAATGCCTCAAATTCGGCGGAAAGTTGGGAACGGAAGTGGAACAGAGTGTCTTAACACTAGTTTCCCGGGTTCCCTCTGCCTACCCTGCCACGTGCGGGATACAGCGTGAAGCTGAAAAAAAAATATATAATTTTAAGGAAACTCATAAATCCATAGACAATATTGTAACCAAAGTTTTAGACAATTCAATATACAGATGTATAATAATTTTTAGTATTTTTTTCTAAGAATATTCTTTATATTGATATAATTTCTTTTTCATAAACCATTTTGAATCAATTTAAGTAAATGAAACACTAAATGCTGAGAAAGATTGATATATATATATAATAGTTAAAACTGCATTTAAATTGGTCAAGCCGTGTTTGAGATTAAAGTGAGAAATTGATTCTGATTTTTAATAATATATATTTTTTTTTGTATTTTAGCACAAAAATACTGGGCCAAAGATATAATTTTCCTTATAACTGAACACGAACAGTTGGGTATGCAAGCCTGGTTGGAGGCCTACCACGGACTGCCATCGTCGAACTTCTACACATCTCTCGGCAACTTCTGCAAGCCTGGTAGTTGTGGTGGGCTCGACAAGTTCTCTAAGGTATTTTAATTGTGTTTTTTTTATGTTTTTTTTTGGGAACATAGTGAGTTTATATATTAGTCTTTTTTTAAGGTTCCGTTTCGCAAAAGGAACCCTTACGTTCACGTTTCGTTCAAGTTCCCTCTAGGGACGTTACGTTAACAATAATAATAATAATAATAATTTATTTTTGTATTGGTATTTTATATATTAAAAATATTTAATTTAATTACTTCGTGGTACGCAATGGCGGCCGTATCACTAAAAGCCATCTCTTACAGGAAACCATAAGAACAATGGATTTGTATTGTAAGAATTCGGAGTTGCAGGAAGTATTGATTGATATAAAAGTTATAAATTGGTTAAGCCGTTTCTGAGATAAGCACGAAACAACAAACGCACAGATGGATAGACATTTTTTTTTTTAATTTTGTTCTACCATATGTTAATAACATTTTTTATTATACCTTTCTTATACAGACATGGACCTGTTACAATTTTATATTATACTAATATATAAAGTATTACAAACTTAAAATTTGCAGTTAATTTCAATTCATACAAAACGTACGCGAGCGTTCACTCGCAGCTTTAAGGTTTCTTTTCTATAATTTTGTAATTCCGGTTGAGCTACATTCTCAAATTGGTACTTACGGCTTGATAGTAAAGCTCTTACGATCAGGTGTGCCAGATCGACTCGCGAAAATCATTCGGGTTACTTTTCAGTAAGTAAGTTCGAATGATGTGCACAAGTCTGTATATATATCAGACTTTCAGATACCAGGGTCCAAGGTGCCCTTTCACAGTAAACGCCCCATAGGAGCTGGTGTCAACAATACAATCTTTACATCAGTATATATCAGGGTAGGCAGAGGGAACGGAAGTGAAACCTAGTGTTATGACACTCCGTTCCACTTCCGTTCCCCACTTTCCGCCGAATTTGAGGCATTGCGTGTTGAGTGGCGGAACTCAACGCCGCGCTTTACCTTATTACCAGAGCGAAGAAATGAAATATTAAATATTTAAATTGAAAATATTAAATATTTCATTTCCTCGACTGGGGATCGAACCCAGAACCTGTCGGTTACAGTCACACTCTTGTGCCGCTGCGCCACGACAGGTCTCAAATAGAATATATTTGTTGCCATGAAAATGATGTCCAAGCCAAAATCTCTGCTTTTTTTAGCTCGTCTTCCCAGAAACCAGCCATGCTGTAGAGGTCATTAGGACAAACGGCATTTTACTAAACACACACACACACACACACATACACACATGCACACATACATACAAACATTCGACTCGCACTTGACCCTTTTTTTTTAATATTATTTCCAGGCCTTCGATTGGATGAACGATCACAACAAGTGCTTAGATTCTGGAACATTGAAAGGCAGATCCGGATCTATACAGGCGGCCATTAATTTGGAATTTCATATACCTAACTTTAGTAAGATTATTGATGATATTTGATGATTTTTTTTTATATAGACATAGAAGAATATGTCGAGGGACATTCCATTTTAGTATAGACGTAACGAGCGGTGATTGCGAAACATAACGCCGCGTTGATTTGTGCTCTTTTTCCATCTTTTCTCGTTTCTGTCTTTGTGGCCTGTCGTGGCGCAGAGGCACAAGCGTGTATATACGACAGATTGTGGGTTCGATCTCCACTCGAGGTAATTAAATATTTCACATTCTGATTTCTTCGCTCTAGTTACAAAAAAAAAAGCGCGGCACCAAGTTTTGCCACTCAACATGCAACGCCTCGGACTTCACGTTTGGTGGTAAGTTGGGAAGATATCTTGATGTTATTTATATGTGTCTTTACGCTAGGTTCCCAGGTTCCCTCTGTCCACTTAGCCATGTGCGGTGTACAACCTTGAGCTGATTTGTTTTTTAATTTAAAGTAAATAATTATATTGAGGCCTGTCGTGGCGCAGCGGCACAAGAGTGTGACTGTAACCGACAGGTTCTGGGTTCGATCCCCAGTCGAGGAAATGAAATATTTAATATTTTCAATTTAAATATTTAATGTTGCATTTCTTCGCTCTGGTAATAAGGCAAAGCGCGGCGTTGAATTCCGCCATTCAACACGGGGAACGGAAGTGGAACGGAGTGTCTTTACACTAGGTTCCCGAGTTCCCTCTGCCTACCCTGCCTAGTGCGGGATACAGCGTGAAGCTATGAATGTAAATAATTATATATTTTTTTTCCAGAATATATTGAAGTTAAAGTGGAAGGTCTAAACGGACAGTTACCAAATTTGGATTTGGTTAATCTCGTACATAAGTTGTGTGTCAAATCTGGTATCCATCACTCGTATAAGAATAGGTAAGTAGGTTTGATTCCCTTTAGGTTCCCGCTGTGTCCTACACAGTACCGTCAGAGGGAACGTTGAAATTGGGGGATGGAGTTAACAGTAGGTTCCCTTTACTTAACTTACTGTATATAGGATATCAGATGTGTGAATTTAAAAAGTAAAATGTAACTTTTAATTTCAGCTATTCCTGGATTCGAACTCGTAATAAAATGGACGAATGGGTGAATAATATATGGACTATGCTCGGTATGGTGTCCACTCAGCTAGCGGGGGTTAGTATACTGATTTTAAAAATTTATATATATAAAAATTTTGAACGTAGCAGGATTTGAACCTGCGTCTTTTGGAAACCGTCCAAGCGCTCTGACAAACTAAGCCATACGCTCTCATCAAGCTACGTAGAAATTCTTATACGCTTGTTACAACGTTATTTATTTATTTTGTTAGCATTTGTGTAGGGACGATTTTTACAAATTTCCGCTACAAAAAAGACAGTTCGTTAGAATTATAGTTTGGCAAGAGAGAATGCTGTTTTTGGAACGAAGTTCCTTATCGCGCGTTGTGAAAGGGGGCTAGATGGAAAAAAATATTACGAAAAGTTGTAACGACACTTTTAGCTGTAGTGTAGTAAGCTCTCTCTCTCTCTCTCTCTCTCTCTTTCTCTCTCTCTCTCTCTCTCTCTCTTATAGAAAGCCAGATATTTTCATTTCTATTTCCCATTGAACAGCGTTGTGTCTCGATGATTATATTTGTTGATACAGGTTTTTTGTACATAATAAAAAAAATATTATTATGTATAACTTAAAAAAATATAAAATTTTATTACAATTCCTTCACTAGTTAATCGAAAGGAACTTCGTTCCGTCCGGGCGTCTCTTAACACCTCTCATTTTTTTTTAGCTTCACGCTGTATCCAGCACGGAAAGGGTAGGCAGAGGGAACCCGGGAACCTAGTGTTAAGACACTCCGTTCCACTTCCGTTCTTCCACTTTTCGCCGAATTTGAGGCATTGCGTGTTGCGTGGCGGAATTCAACGCCGCGCTTTGCCTTATTACACCTCTCATTATATATTTAATTATTTTTACTATTTTAGCTATTATAGAGGTTATAATATTTTTTGTCAAGCTTTTTTCATATCCTGTATACAGCTGGGTAGGCAGAGAGACTTTGGAATCTAGTTGTTAATAAAACACTTTTGTTTTCCAATTTGCACTTGATAATTTGGAACTCAACGCCGGGGTGTACTTTGTTATCAAAAAATAAAAAATATTAAATATTTCGTTCTCTCGAGTACGAATTGAACTAATTTTACGTTTACAGTCGTACGCTTTTGCATGCGCCACGACAGACCTATATATACATATAATAAATCTGTAACTGATCGCTGTCTGTACATAAAAGATATATTAAAAAAATCTTATGGTGAGACTAGTGATTTTTGAAATTTTTGTTTGTTTATGTGTTCGTCTGTGCGTTTGTACGCGCTAATCTCAGAAACGGCTAATCAGATTTAAATGCTGTTTTTACTAATATATTGTTCCCGTTAAAATTTAGTGTTTGTTTTATTTAAATTACAATATAATTTTGTTAATAAAATTCCAGCTAAATCAATAAAAAATAGTTGAAATTGAGAAATAATGTAGTGTGAATCAAGCGGGCGAAGCTTTTAGGATACGAGTATATATAAAAAGTTCTGTTAATATGTCTATTATTTACTATCACTCAACTTACTTTCAGGTACCAAACGGGAACCACGGCCTCTTCCACCGTTACGGCATCGAATCCGTTACCCTGGAAGGTCGAGACGCGGACGACCCCTCCGGCCGACCGCCCAGGATATATTCTCTATCTCCTGCCAACTTCTACCGCCTTGGTATCACTCTGGAGAGTATTCTGCGCTCTTTGAATAATCTGTTGGAGCGTTTCCATCAGAGTTATTTCTTTTATATGTTGGCTGCTACAAATAGATTTATATCTATAGGTGTGTGTGTGTGTTTGTATTGAAATTTATATTAGTATATATAATAGTGAAATATTATTTATTTATATGTTGACCTGGTGACAAGTAAAGCGCGGCGTTGAGTTACGATACTCAACGGGCAATGTTTCAGAATCAGCAGAAAGTGGGACACGGAACGGAGTGTCAAGACACTCCGTTCTCAGATTCCCTCTGCCTACCCTGCCATGTGCGGGATACAGCGTGAATTTGAAAAAAATGTTTCAGGTCAATATATGCCTTCATTATGTTTACTATGTGGCGCCATGTTGATACGAGCTTTGTCTTTGTGGGTTACATTGCAAAAAGAATCCGACGAAAAGACGGATCAAGAAGATACAAAAGATAAACAAAAAGAAGATACAAAAGAAACAGAAAAACTAAAAGACAGTACAAAAGAAACAGATAAACTAAACGACGATACAAAAGAAACAGATAAACTAAATGAAAATACAAAAGAAACAGATAAAAGAAAAGAAGAATTAAAAGATAAAGAAGCAATAAAGAAAAAGATAGAAGCGTACGATTCGGAGTTGAGTTTGAGTGTAGTGAATATTGGTGGTAATTATTTGATAGTGCATTTGTTGGGGTACGCCGTTATGAAGTCGCCGTTGATTTTTAGTCAAATGGGTAAGAGATTTTTTTTTGCTTTTCTTTCTTTGTTTTAAATTGGCGACCCGCTCGCGGCTTCGCCCGCTTGTACTGTATAATTACTAATTTACTAATCTCTCTGTGTTCATTAAGGCTTTTTTTTTAATAATAATAGGTTTTTTTTTTTTTGAAAAATATATTTAAACCTATATTTCAATAAAATACTTATTTATAGTAATTTTGTCGATCGTATTTTTAAATGTATGACTTTATTATTTAAAAATCTGTTGAAATAAAATAAATGTTAATACAATGGTTAAAAATAAATAAATTGATTTGGATATTTTTAAGATGAGCGAAAACTAACTTATAAAAAAGAAGCAAAAACTAGCCTATCGTGGCGCAGCGGCACAAGCCAGTTACTGTAACCGACAGATTGTGGGTTCGATCCTCACTCGAGGAAATTGAAAATATTTAATATTTTTAATTTAAATGTTTAATGTTTAAATTTCTTTGCTCTGGTACAAAGCAAAATGCGGAAAAATAGTTTTTCTTCACTCAGCTTCACGCTGTATCCCGCAAATGGCAGGGTAGGCAGAGGAAACCTGGGAACCTAGGGTTAAGACACTCCGTTCCACTTCCGTTCCCCACTTTCCGTCGAGTTTGAGGCATTACGTGTTGAGTAGCGGAACTCAACGCCGCGCTTCGCCTTGTACCAGAGCGAAGAAATTAAATATATCTTAATAATGTCTTTGATTTTCGCGATTGTTATACATTTTAAATGAAACACTTTTAAACGGATTAATCGCGTATATTGAATGGTAAACATTTTTGGGAAACCCGACGTTTCGAACACTTTACAGTAGTCCGTGGTCACGGGTAGACTGAGGTGGCATTTGTCTGTCAGTTGATATAATTATTATATCAAACTACCGCCAACGATTCCTTAATTGCCTCGCGTACTGCCCTGGATTCTTGCAGAATGAGCTAACTGTATCTGGTCCTCTAGTGTGGTGTGCTGGGGATTTTAAATTTTTTAATAGTGGGTCCCAGGTGGTGGAAAGTTTCCAACCATCTTCTCTATTGAAATTAGGATGTTTTTGTATTTCAATAGCCTCGCGGATCATTCTAGGGATATATCTATTCTCCCTAGCGAGTATGTGGGGTTTATCAAACCTGATGTAATGGTTGGATTTGTTCGATGTATGCTCACACACAGCTGACTTTGATACATGCCCATTCTTGACATCGGAGATGTGTTCCTTCACCCTAACACCGATGCTTCTCTTTGTTTGACCTATATATGATAAGCCACAGTCACAATCAAGTTTGTACACTGCAAAGGAATATTACTCTTCACTGGTCTCAAGAATTGGCTCACTTTCTTGTTAGGCTTGAAAATAGTTTTAATAGAAGCTCTTCTTAAGATGTTGCCGATCCTGTCTGTAACACCCTTTACATATGGTAAAAGTGCTGGTTGCCTCTCAACTGTGGGTGGCTTGTTGGTCTTCTGACAATGCTGGCGGGGAACTGGCAGCTTGTTCTGATGAAGAGCAGTCTTCACCTGTCGAAGCTCGTCCCCTAGGTGTTCAGCATCGCAGAGGTGGTGGGCTCTCTGAAACAAAGATTTGCCAACGGTAGATAACTGTGTAGGGTGGTGGTGAGATTCACCATTGAGGTATCTATTGGTGTGTGTGGGTTTCCTATATACTGTGTGGCCTATTGTGCCATTAGAATTCTTTATGACTAAAACATCAAGGAAAGCTAAAGAATTATTTGCCTGTAATTCCATTGTAAACTGAATATTATTATTAATAGAATTAAGGTGGTTTAAGAATATATAAACACTGTCCGTAGGTAAAATTGTGAATGTGTCATCTACGTACCGCTTATATATCCTAGGTAGACATGGTGCAGAGCTAAGAGCCATCTCCTCGAAGTCCTCCATGTATATATCTGCTATTACCGGGGACACAGGCGAACCCATAGCAATACCATCTATTTGTAAATAGAATTCTTGATTGAACACCAGATATCCAGATGTAAGGCAGTGTTCTAGAAGTTCAAGATATTCTATAGGCATGTTATTCTCCTCTAGCTTCCGCTTGACAATCCTGATGCAGTCTTTAATAGGTATACTGGTGAACAGCGACTGGACATCAAAACTGACCATGGTTTCATTGCTAGCTAACTTAAGGTCTTTCAGTCCGCTAACAAAATGGTAAGAATCCCTGACATAAGATGTTGTGTGGCCACGCAGTGGAGAGAGTATTTTCGCGACGTGTTGAGCCAGTTTATACGTCGGTGTATCGATTTGGCTCACTATTGGACGAAAAGGTACATCTTTTTTGTGTATTTTTGGTAACCCATACAACTTTGGAGGTTTTACACAGCTAGGCACGAGAGATTTAATGTCGAGATCTAACGATTTTGCGTGTTTTTTAATTAAATCGGATGTCTTTTTTAATATTTTTGTTGTAGGGTCTTTGTCAACAATTTTATAAGTGTTTTGATTGTCTAGTATTACCGTCGCGTTACCTTTATCAGCTTTGAGAACTGTTATTTCATTGATTTTCCGTAAATTATTAAGTGCCCGAGATTCATCACGAGAAAGATTAGACTTAGGTGGTTTGCTACGGCGCAGTAAGGCGGATATATCTTGACGAATAGCTTCTGAATCTTCCTTCAAAATCTGGTTTTTATATATAGTATACCTATTAAAGACTGCATCAGGATTGTCAAGCGGAAGCTAGAGGAGAATAACATGCCTATAGAATATCTTGAACTTTTAGAACACTGCCTTACATCTGGATATCTGGTGTTCAATCAAGAATTCTATTTACAAATAGATGGCATTGCTATGGGTTCGCCTGTGTCCCCGGTAATAGCAGATATATACATGGAGGACTTCGAGGAGATGGCTCTTAGCTCTGCACCATGTCTACCTAGGATATATAAGCGGTACGTAGATGACACATTCACAATTTTACCTACGGACAGTGTTTATATATTCTTAAACCACCTTAATTCTATTAATAATAATATTCAGTTTACAATGGAATTACAGGCAAATAATTCTTTAGCTTTCCTTGATGTTTTAGTCATAAAGAATTCTAATGGCACAATAGGCCACACAGTATATAGGAAACCCACACACACCAATAGATACCTCAATGGTGAATCTCACCACCACCCTACACAGTTATCTACCGTTGGCAAATCTTTGTTTCAGAGAGCCCCCCACCTCTGCGATGCTGAACACCTAGGGGACGAGCTTCGACAGGTGAAGACTGCTCTTCATCAGAACAAGCTGCCAGTTCCCCGCCAGCATTGTCAGAAGACCAACAAGCCACCCACAGTTGAGAGGCAACCAGCACTTTTACCATATGTAAAGGGTGTTACAGACAGGATCGGCAACATCTTAAGAAGAGCTTCTATTAAAACTATTTTCAAGCCTATCAAGAAAGTGAGCCAATTCTTGAGACCAGTGAAGAGTAATATTCCTTTGCAGCGTGCAGGTGTATACAAACTTGATTGTGACTGTGGCTTATCATATATAGGTCAAACAAAGAGAAGCATCGGTGTTAGGGTGAAGGAACACATCTCCGATGTCAAGAATGGGCATGTATCAAAGTCAGCTGTGTGTGAGCATACATCGAACAAATCCAACCACTACATCAGGTTTGATAAACCCCACATACTCGCTAGGGAGAATAGATATATCCCTAGAATGATCCGCGAGGCTATTGAAATACAAAAACATCCTAATTTCAATAGAGAAGATGGTTGGAAACTTTCCACCACCTGGGACCCACTATTAAAAAAATTAAAATCCCCAGCACACCACACTAGAGGAACAGATACAGTTAACTCATTCTGCAAGAATCCAGGGCAGTACGCGAGGCAATTAAGGAATCGTTGGCGGTAGTTTGATATAATAATTATATCAACTGACAGACAAATGCCACCTCAGTCTACCCGTGACCACGGACTACTGTAAAGTGTTCGAAACGTCGGGTTTCCCAAAAATGTTTACCATTCAATATACGCGATTAATCCGTTCAAAAGTGTTTCATTTAATTATTAGTTATTTAAATTAAAAATATCAAACATTTCATTTCCTCGACTGGGTATCGAACCTGTCGGTTACAGTCACACGCTAGTGCCGCTGCGCCACGACAGGCCTCTAATTAAATGTTAATTATATATTTCTTTTACAGGTGCAAAATATTTTAGCCTACCGTCAGAGCAATCGGTATTCTACGGCCTTATAGCATTGTCCATAATACTAGCTGTAATAACTCCGTATTTACGTATAGCGGGTTCGAATCCGACGCACGAGGAATTATCAGTTATGAATATATTAGTATTAATAGAAATGTCGACCGTCTGTTTGTCTATCGGTATGCATAATTTTCCCCTAGGATTGTGTATCGGTGTGTTTTATACTCCATTCGCGTTGATTACTGGCGTTGTTGGTGGTCATTTAAATGGTAAAGGGTGAGTTGTATTTTTTTGTTTTTTTTAGAGTTTCACGCTTTATCCCGCTGTAGCGTGGTTGTAGGTGGAGTGTTTGTAGTAACACGCTCCTATTTTCTATTGAATTGTCAAAATGTATGTCAACTCCGTGCATAGTCTTTATTGCCGGAGAGAGGAAATGAATTTAAAGTCACAACTACTGCTGTGGCACGTGATGATTGTAAGATATGCTATTCCCACTTAAGGCAACCAATTGTTTTATAATTGGATAAAATGTGGCGTTAAATTTTGCTACATGGCATGTTTAGCAGAGGGAACTTGGGAACCTAGTGTTAAGACACTCTGTACGGTTATTCACTTTCCGCTGAATTTGAATCATTGCTCGGGTTGAGTTGTGGAACTCAACGCCGCGTTTTGCCTTATTACTAAAGCCAAAATGAAAATATTCCTCAACTTTACGCTGCATCCCGCACATAGCAGGGTAGGCAGAGGCAACTTGGGAACCTACTGTTGTTAAGACACTCCGTTCCACTTCCGTTCCCCACTTTCTGCCGAATTTGAGCCATTGCGTGTTGAGTGGTGGAACTCAACGCCGCGCTTTGCCTTGTTACCAGAGTGAAGAAATGAAAATATTATATATTTAATTTCAAAATATTAATTATTTAACTTTCTCGTGAGGCGAACGTACCTACAACTTGTCACATTTCAGTGTACCTAGCGACCGTCAAAAAACATGAAAATAAATATATAAATGCATTGGACAGACAATCTTACAATACATTATTTTCAATATAATCTCTCTTTTTTCTAGTTTCGCGCTGTATCCCGCACGAGGCAGGGTAGGCAGAGGGAACCCGGGAACCTAGTATTAAGACACTCCGTTCCACTTCCGTTCCCCACTTTCCGCCGAATTTGAGGCATTACGTGTTGAGTAATCCCTCTAATAAAATAAACGTGAAAGTTTGTGATGATGGATGTTTGTTCGTCTTTCACGCGAAAACTACTGAACTGATTTAGAAAAAACTTTACAATCACATAGTTTATACATCACAATATCACATTGTCTTTAATTTATGTAAAGATTTTCTATAAATTTGCTCTAGTTTTGAGCGGGCGAAGTCATATTTCTATCGCAAGTCTTACATTTAACTTATTTTAATGTTTTCAGCAAAATAATTCTTTTACTCAAAAAACTTTTATGTATCATTCTCCATCCTCTACTACTGGTTGTTATATGCCTTGTCATATATTCGCGGGTTCTGTTCCCGGAGGAGGCTTTTTTGTCAATGGTAGCGCGTGGGAGGGACGCGGCGATGCAGGCGTTGATGTTCTCTATTGTAGATTCTATGGTATGTTTTTCACTTTAATATTTCATCTTTTTTAGCTTCACGCTTTCTAATCAATAGATTAAAGTATTATTTTAATAGATTTTTCAACATTGTATGTTAAATGGAACTCAACGCCGCGTTTTGTTTTCTTGTCAGAATGCAGTAAGAATATTAAACTGAGTGAAGTCACAATATTAAACATTACCGCGACTGGGAATCGAACCAACATGATGCGCGCTAAGGTGCCTCGACGACCGCAAAATTCCATATATTTTTAGCCTCACGCTGCATCCCGCACATGACAGGCTAGGCAGAGGGAGCCTGATGAACAATTATTAATATACTTCCGTTCCTACTTTTCCCCCAAACTTGAGGCACTTCGTGTTGAGTTGCGGAACTCAACGCCGCACTTCGTTATCAAAGCCACTAAATTAAAATAATAAGGAATTCGTTTTTCCGAATCACATTCGAACCCACAACTGTCATTTGCAGTACACGCTTCTGCCCTTGCACCACGACGATCAAAATTCTATATTCTGATAATATGATTCTGAGAGGAACTCGGGAACCTAATGTTAAGACAATCTGTTTAGTTCTCAACTTTTCGCTAAATTTGTGACACTCGCATTACGCGGCGTAACTTAACACCGCACTTTACCCTTTTGCCGTGTCCTATTTCCTCAGGTGAGGATCGAACTCACACCTGTCACGTGTTCGGTCGCAGGGGCAGGCCTTAAAATCCTTATTCTTTATATAAATAATATGATTTCTTTTATTTCAGATATATGGCAATTGGTTATTTAACGTGGCGGCTACAATAATTCTGCCAACTTGGATACTGTTCTGGCAAATCTTATGTAACAGAGTTGCCGTTTAAATAAATTATTTTAATTTTTCTTTAATACTTTGTTTAATTTGGTGTTGTCATTCCAAAGATTTTTAATAAAATATTTGAACAGATATTTGTTTTTTAAATAACCTAACGATAAAGTTCAATACAGTTTTGTCAAATTAACTTTGATATCTATACATACGAGGGGAGATCTCAAACTTCGTGGAATGGAGAGGATGGAGTGAGTGTAGGGGCGCTCGCTTGATGTCATACGAATCGGAGACTCATCATTAGTGTATATACCGAGTTTCAACCCGATTGCGTCGTTGACAGGAAAGTCTGCCGGCCTTAATTTTAATAATGTCTTTGATTTTCGCGATTGTTACACATTTTAAATGAAGTGGTCTACCCGTGACCACGAACTATACAGTAAAGTGTTCGAAACGTCGGGTTTCCAAAAACATGTATAAAAATCAATATACGCGATTAATCCGGTTAAAAGTGTTTCATTTAAAATGGCCTTAATCTTATGAGCAATAACGCAAATAAGCAATAAACGGTACGAATCTTCAAGTTTTCGTAGGAATTCGGCATTATTTATTTTTAAATACTCGCCGAGTATCGTCGGTGCTTTTTAGCGCTGCCACGCACATCGCAACATGGTCTTAAAGTTCTGCCCGGTCCCCGGACCGATGACTGCCACAGGCGGGCACCCATAGCGCAGCCAGCTCACCTTGAGCGATCACCCGGACGTCAGAAGCTGGTGCAATGAAGGCGCGCGCCTCAAGCGATTGCGGTCTCTTAGCTACAGAGGATCCTGCACACCACCGCCGGAATGGGAACTGGAATCCGATTTACACCCAGCTCGGAAGAAGAGTACCATGTCATACAGAGATACCTGATCGAGCTGGAGAAGACTCACCGCCTGTTGTGGTTCTCTACACTCTCCCCTCTGAGATGAGCAGGAAGGTAGCGATTAGGGACTACTGGCTTTCACAACACCTAAGGAAATTGCCGAGGCGCTAGCAGACCTTGGCTTTGGTACGTACGCCCAATCAGAGCCAGGATGGGAAGGCTGGGCTGCATATTTTTTGCAATTCTCTCCAACTCCCTAGACGTCGTGCCTGCTATCTACCAGGTCACCAAATAGCTGTACATGCCGGGCATCAAAATTAAAGCCTGGCGCGTAAAAAGAGGACCGGCACAGTGCCAAGCATTCCGGCATTCTAGCCACGGATGCCACCGGCGCATTTCTTGCGCTCGCTGCGGTGAGGAAACCTTTGCGAGGGACTGTCCTTGCCCCCGTGAGGAGCCAGCCACCTGCACTAACTGCGAGAGTCCGCACTCCGCCGATCACTCTGTCTGCCCGCAAATAAAGAGGGAGCCGCTTAACAAGCGGGCGGGCACAATACTGCTAACGAGAGCCCTAACCCCGACCTCCGCTCCAGACCAAAGGAGAACATGGTTACCGCTAAAGCGCAGGCAACCACTCTCACGGCTCCGGCAAACCTACCAACTGAAAGCTGCAGGACCGGCGCCGGGAAGGCCACGAAAAAAAGAAGAAAGGAAAGAAGACCACGACGGCTCCACTGCCACCATCAACTGCAGCAGCAAGAGCTGCTCCTGCCACTCGCGAGTCAACCCCGGCCAACTCAGAGCCAGGCAAACATCCCCATCGACCGGGTCATAGACTCTCTCAAGGATATACTCATCGTACACCAGGATGCGACGCTGGCGTTATATTCAGATATATCATCTGCCTCCCTGCTGGTGAAGTCGCTGAACCACACTCACGCTGCTTCCAAGCTCCAGAGGGCCTTTGACCTGCTGCTGAAATGGCTGGTGGATTGGAGGCTGACCCTCAACATAGCCAAACAGTAATGTTTGGAGGGCCAAGAAACCTCATCCGTTAGTTCTGCATGGCCAGCGAGTTAACTGGTCCCTCGAGGCCGAGGATATTTTATTTAGATCCCTTTTATTCCACGAACTTTTGGACCTTCTCTCGTATATGACCTTAATCGAGGCCGAGGATATTTTATTTAGATCCCTTTTATTCCACGAACTTTTGGACCTCCTCTCGTATATGACCTTAATCAAGAAAATCGGTCCACGATGGGAGCAGCGATTTAGCCAGCCTTCTACAGGGCTGCAACGTTCCATCCACCACGATGTGCACCATATGAGCACACACTGTTGGGGCCTTGGGGGCATCCCTAGGGCGACGTGCACCAGTGCGTCCCCGCTGGTGTAATAAGTCGGGATAAATGCGGCATTGAGGGCCACTACCCGACACGCCAGGTTCGGAACGACGGTAAGTGGAGGACGGAGCTACAAGTAGCTACGTGGAATGTAATAGAAGGGATGGAAAAAAAGATGAATGAATTATTAAATGTGATGGAAGGCAGAGATCAGGATGTTATTTGTGTGGCTGAGACCAAGCGAAAAGACTGATTTACCTAGCAGCCGGATAGCTTTCGGGGCCGGCGCACCAGAGAGCGAGCGAGAGAGTCCAGGCGTAGGTGTGTTATTGTTCTCTCGATTGGTTAGTACATTGAGGACAAGGCGATCAACCTGAGGCTCCTTTGGGTGCGCTTCAAGGTGGGGATAACAAGATTTTTCTTGTTCGCGGCTCAGCTCCATTATGTGATCTCGAGGAAAAAACTAATAATATGTAGTGATTTGAATGGATGGGTCGAAACTGCGCGTAACGGTTACAAAGAAATGCTCGGAAAGAATGATGACAAGCGAATGAATGAAGCTGGAAAACTTAAACTGAAAATTTGCAAGGTAAGGAATTTGTTTGTGGCAAGCACGATGTTTGACCACAAACAGATTCAGTTGTACACATAGAAGCGAACGGAAGAGAAAAGTATGATTGATCTATTCCTAGTGAATCAGCGTATTCGAAGCCAAGTTATGGTTGTGTTTAGGGGTGCTGAATTGGGAACAGACCATTATCTATTCGTAGCTAGAATATATATGTTCGCTGGTTGGGGCAGTCGCACTGGTTGCCCAAGCTTGGCACCGAATCACCGCATAAGAGACTGAAAGCTTCAAGATCCACTGATCAGAGAGGAATATCAAGAAGGAGTTTTTAAGAAGTTAGACAGCTGCGAATCTAAAAATTGAAATATTGAAGTTTGGTACGACGGAAGTAGCGGCAAAGGTGTGTGGTAAAAAGGAAAAAAAGGTTTTATCAAAAAGCGAGACGAATGGTGGAAGTGAAAGATACAGTAGAAAGAAATAAGAAAGTATGGCAGGCAAAAAAGCATAAAAGAAATAAGAAAGAGAGAGTATAAGCCGCAAAAGCACCAAACGAAAGTTGAAGTGTGAAAACTCTGAGAAAGAAAGAGATAAAAGGTTAAAAAACAACTTTCGAGAAAACACCAAGTGAGCGAGAAGTGAATGGTTCCCGGAGTTGCTCGCTAATCTGTAAAACGAAAGTGGTGATGGGCGGAATTTTACAAGGTGATGTATGAGTGTGATGACGCCTCTGCCTCAAGTAACAGTGAAACGCTGAGTGTTGATGTAGCTGATGGCGAAATCAGTATAGAAGAAGAAGAAGTTCAGTGTAGAGAAGAAGTTGAGAGTGCCATATGAAGTGTTAAATGTGGTAAGGCAACGGGAGGATATGGAGTCACTGCCGAGATAATCAAATATGGTGGCCCACGCGTTTTGGACCTGTTCTGGTTTATGTGCAATTTATGCTGGAAATCAGGGGAGGTCCCAGACGATTGGCGAAGTGCAGTCATCGTGTCTTTGTATAAAAAGCAAAGGTTCACGGATAGATAGCGCAAGCTATAGAGCTATCAGTTTGATTAGCTTAGGTAGTAAAGTTTATGCTTAAATATTAGCGAGAAGAATGCAAGTTAGATTAGCAAGAAGAATGTAAAGTCTCCTTACAGAGATTACTCAGCCTGTGTGCAAGTAGGAACTGTATATCTACTAACTACATATCGCCTTGGTTTGACTTCCAATCGGGTACTAAACAAGGTGGCGCCATGTCAGTTTAGTTCTTCAATTTGTATTTGAACAGCAGTCTTTATGGAGTGAGACAAAGTGACATGGTAGTGACAGTTAGTACCTCGAATATAAATTTCCTATAATAATGTCTTTGATTTTCGCGATTGTTACACATTCTAAATGAAACATTTTTAAACGGATTAATCGAGTATATTGATTGGTAAACATTTTTGGGAAACCCGACGTTTCGAACACTTTACAGTAGTCCGTGGTCACGGGTAGACTGAGGTGGCATTTGTCTGTCAGTTGATATAATTATTATATCAAACTACCGCCAACGATTCCTCAATTGCCTCGCGTAATGCCCTGGATTCTTGCAGAATGAGCTAACTGTATCTGGTCATCTAGTGTGGTGTGCTGTGGATTTAATTTTTTTTAATAGTGGGTTCCAGGCCTACTATCGGATCAAAAAACTTATAAAATTGTTGACAAAGACCCTACAACAAAAATATTAAAAAAGACATCCGATTTAATTAAAAAACACGCAAAATCTTTAGATCTCGACATTAAATCTCTCGTGCCTAGCTGTGTAAAACCTCCAAAGTTGTATGGGTTACCAAAAATACACAAAAAAGATGTACCTTTTCGTCCAATAGTGAGCCAAATCAATACACCGACGTATAAACTGGCTCAACACGTCGCGAAAGTACTCTCTCCACTGCGTGGCCACACAACATCTTATGTCAGGGATTCTTACCATTTTGTTAGCGGACTGAAAGACCTTAAGTTAGCTGAAACCATGGTCAGTTTTGATGTCCAGTCAGATTGAAATACAAAAACATCCTAATTTCAATAGAGAAGATGGTTGGAAACTTTCCACCACCTGGGACCCACTATTAAAAAAATTTAAATCCACAGCACACCACACTAGAGGAACAGATACAATTAGCTCATTCTGCAAGAATCCAGGGCAGTACGCGAGGCAATTAAGGAATCGTTGGCGGTAGTTTGATATAATAATTATATCAACTGACAGACAAATGCCACCTCAGTCTACCCGTGACCACAGACTACTGTAAAGTGTTCGAAACGTCGGGTTTCCCAAAAATGTTTACCATTCAATATACGTGATTAATCCATTTAAAAGTGTTTCATTTAAAATAAATTTCCTGCTGTACGCAGATGATTCAGTGCTTATTGCATCATCAGAAAGCGATTTACAGGCATTTTTTTACCACTCTGAAAAAAGGGTGTGCAAATAATGGTCCAAGCCTTAATGCCAATAAGACGAAAATTCTGCTATTTGAAAGAAATGAAAAAAAGACAATACAAGATTAGTGTATATCATAAGATGTTAGAACAAGTGAATGAGGTAGTATATCTGGGAAGTAGGTATGTTTAGCAGAGACGGAAGATACAAAATAGATGTGGAAAGGCGTATTGATGAATGTTGCGATCTCTTCGTCGGCTATGCAGAGTCAGTTTAGCTGATCGCATATCCAATGAAGAGATACACAGAATTGTAAGTACTAGTGTGGATGTCACAGTTAGAATGAAGAAGAAAGTGGTTTGGGCACGTCGAGGGTGAGTGAAGAAAGAATGGCAAAAAAGATTTATGAAGGAAAAATGAGTGGTAAGAGAGGGAGGGGAATACCTCGGTTGACCTTCGAAAATGGTATCGACGATATTGGAGGAAGATCACGTAAAAAGCACGAGGACCCCCCGGGGGGTATGTATGAAGAGGTTGATGACAGTGGACGAGGCGAAAGAGGTAAGGCCAACACCGTAGTTTCACAAAGTCGTTTTCTACTTTAAAACGTTGGACGTTTTAAACTTTAAAATCAAAAATAATTTGAGAATATCAAATTCTACATTACTTAATATACCTATATTAATAATTTTTAAATTCACATGTTTACTTTTAGTTCTATGTACAATAACAATCCTTTACTAAGCGCATTACACATATTAGCACGGAGTATATAATGACGATGCAAAAAAATAAAAGAATTTTGCTCTTAAGTTAAAAATAAATAACTAAATCATTAGGAAGTTGTAAAAAATACAAACATTAATATTATAAATAGAAATACTTTTAGTAGCTTCAAGTTAATTGAGTGAGCCCGACGGGTGTAGATTCGATTTCCAATCAGGGGATCTTATTATTTCCATTTCTTCACAGTGGTAACAAGACACAGCGTGGCGTTTTTTCACTACTCGAGACTACGAGATATAGTAACTCGTAACGAAGAGTTTCAATATTAGGTATTCATCTACTATCTTTATAACAAATTTATGCCTGTCGTGGCAAAGGGGCACAAGTGTGTGACTGTAAATGTTTTCAATATAAATACTTATTTAAATATTCAATATACAATGTTTTAAATTTGGCGGAGAGTGAGGAACGAAAAAGAGTGTTTTAATATTAGATTACCATGTTCCCTCTGCTTGTCCTCCCGTATTCTCGATACAGAGTAAAGCCTTGAAATCAAGGAAATAAGCTACAAGAACTTCCCAATAAGTTCAATCCATGCAAAAATATAAGTACGAGGTCAGCTTCAACACAAAATAGCCAGGACAAAATAAAACATTTTCGTGCTCTATCCCGCTATACAGAAAACTATGATGTGGGCATTCTCCTCACAAACAAAAACTTCAAGTTATATTTACTAATTTTTAAAGTATTATTCCACACTTAGGACAGAAAATATTAAACTTAAATTTAAAAAGCTTATAAGAATTTTAAACGAAGCGGAACGAACGAAGTTTAGTAACTCCAAGTTAAAAAAATCTTTATTCTCTTATCTTATCTTACTATGCTAAACATTTTAAATGAAACACTTTTAACCGGATTAATCGCGTATATTGAATGGTAAACATTTTTGGGAAGCCGACGTTTCGGGCACTTTACAGTAGTCCGTGGTCACGAGTAGACTGAAGTGGCATTTGTCTGTCATTTGATATAATTGTTATATTGCAAGCAAATTATCTCCCCCCTTTGTCCTGTATTATGATTCTTTCTTAAAGTACACGCCAGTATCTGCAACTGATGAGATGGAAGCTCCCTTCTCCTTTGCTGAACTCATAACTGTCTTAACGGATTTAAAAGATACCTCCCCTGGAGAAGATGGAGTTCCATACTCCTTTATTAGAAACCTTAATGACGACTCAAAGATGTACTTTTTAAATATCATTAATGCAGCTTTTGATTCAGATGTGATTCCTGAATCATGGAAATCACAGTTAGTTCTTCCTATTCTTAAACCCAGTAAATGCCCCTCAGATCCTAACTCCTACAGACTAATTGCTCTTTCATCAACTCTTGCTAAAAAATTTGAACATCTATTAAAAAACCGTTTGGAATGGATAATGGAAAGTAGAAACGTTTTAGCTCTCTCTCAATTTGGCTTTCGAAAGGGGTTAAGCACAATAGATAGTCGGTAGGGGTTTTCTTGGATATTGCTTCTGCATATGATAATGTCTTACTTCCGTTGCTCAGGCAGAAAATGCTACAGCTGAGTATTCCTGCGAGGTTGATTTTTTGTTGGTTGCATATTCCATATGTAATCTGCTGTCCGATAGAACTATATCTGTTAGACACCGGTTGCTTACTGGTGCTCCCAGGCTCGTTTGGAAGGGTCTTCCGCAAAGGGTCGGTCCTCAGTCCTTTATTGTACAGTATATATACGGATGACCTCGATTTGTCTGTCAATAACTTTTGCAATATCCTTCAATATGCTGACGACATCGTCCTTTACAGTAGTTCAAAATCTTTAGAGGACATCTCTTTTCAAATAAATACTGCTTTGCATAATCTTTACCAATGGCTATCTGATCATGGTTTATCCCTGTCAGTAGTTAAATCACAGGCGGTAGTTTTTACTAAAAAGGATTCCATACCTAATTTTGATATTTTGTATAATGATCAATGTATTACAATGGTAAGCAAAGTTAAATTCCTAGGCATATACCTCGATAACCGTTTGAATGGATCTGCGCATGCTGAATATATTTCGAAGAAATGCGAAAAAGGCATCAATGCTCTTAGAGCGGTGTCTGGAGTGTGGTGGGGATCACACCCTATATCTCAAAAGCTACTGTACCATGCTTTGATACGTAGCCATATTGATTATGGCTTTTTTGTTCTTGACCCATGTATTAAATCCGCCTTTTCAATTTAAACAAAATTCAATACAAATGCCTCCGAATCACACTAGGAGCAATGAGGTCTTCCCCTTCCCACGCTCTTCAAGTAGAGTGTGTTGATCCTCCTCTCCATTTACGTAGACAATTCCTTTCAGACCGTTTTTTTTGCAAATTGTTACAGCTTTCCTCACATCCTTTACTGCCTCGATTATCCCAACTGTCTGAACTTGTTTCTGACAGACCAAACGTATCCTTCTTACTCGATAGTTTTCTAAAATTTTCTAGACTCCCCAATCCTACAACTTGTTTTCCAACTAATCCTCTATATTCCCTTCCATTTAAAGCTTTGGTTTATTCCCCTCACATAATCACAAACCTTGATCTTATTAAAGGTGATCAGAATACTAACACTGAATTCCAATCTTATATTTATACGAATTGGTCTAATCATATCCTTATCTACACTGACGCATCCAAACTGTCTAGTGACGGCTGTGTTAGTGCAGCGTGTTGGATTCCTAAATTTAAAATTATACTGAAATTTAAATGCCCTCCCACTTCATCGGTGTTTACAGGTGAGGCTGTTGCTATCTTAGAAGCAATCCTGTTTTCCCGCTCCCATGACTTTCGACAGACTGTTATTTTTACTGACTCTCTCAGTTGTCTGCAGGCTATTAAAGAGAATCCTTTTCGTAGCAAAAAAAGATATTCCATCGTCTTGAGGATCCGCGAAGCTTTGTTTTCATGTCATCATAGAGGTTTGTCTGTTGTATTAGTTTGGGTCCCTAGTCATTCTGGTATCACGGGAAATGAAACCGCAGACTTGTGCGCTAAGAGTGCTATTGTGTGTGGTACCTTAGAACATTTTTCAAATTCCGCTCAAGATTTGTTGTCTCTTGCGAAAACACGATTAAACGTGTCGTGGAATAATTACTGGAAGTCAGTTAAATCTGGTAAAGGTAAGTTTTATTCTACAGTTCAACCTGATATACCAAGGCGACCTTGGTTTTTTACTCAAAAACATATTGAACGGAGAGTTATATCGACTATCTGTCGTCTGCGCCTTGGGCATGCATGTACGCCTGTGCATCTAGCCAAGATCAGGATCAGGGACCATTCACTGTGCGAATGTGGCCTGGACGAAGGTTCTACTTCCCATATCCTTTTTTCCTGTCCTAATTTAATTCGTCCTATATACGATGTCCTTCCCCATAAAGTCCCTCGTCCCCTCAATGTTCAGTGTTTGTTAATGTTTGTATTTAGTCCTCTCTGTAAATTTTTTTGTAAATATATTAGGTATAATAGAATTAAACTGTAAACTAACCTTAGTACTGTAAGTAGTAAGTAGATTATACTAACCCGATGTTTATGTAATTTGATTGTATATATTATGTGCTGTCTTATTCTTTACAGGTGGTGGCATTTCTAATAAGACTTTCTATTGTTTAAACCGTTAATATAGTCTCTTAAGTAGTATTATACGTATTTTAAATTGATATACCTCCAACGTGCCTTCTTCATTCTACGTGACATTGGCGAAGTAAATTGTGCTCTACTGGCACGCCTAAAAGCCATAAAATAATAAAAACAAACAATAATTATTATATCAAACTACCGCCAACGATTCCTTAATTGCCTCGAAAACTACCCTGGATTCTTGCAGTATCCTGGTCCTCTGGTGTGCTGCTGTAGCTTACTGTATCTGGTTCTCTGGTGTAACAATCACGAAAAACAAGGGCATTATCATATGCTAAATTCGCTGGAAGCAAAAGGCTAAGATGCTATGTACTTACAATGTAGCAGCCTCGTGCTTTCTAATAGGCAAAATTAAAGCTATAGTATATTCAGGCGTTGTTCCAGGAGTTACCGGGACTTATTGGTTGGAATTATGTAATAAAAGAGAAATCCTCCAGCATGATACTCCACGTATGTGTCGAAAAACCACGCAAACAATAAAAAAATTGCAAAATTAGGATAATCATAAAGATGGATAAAGTTTATGCAACTAAATTGAGTTGGACGTAGAAATAAGTTGTGGTTGAGAAACATCAGAGACTGAATTTGTATTAAATCCTTAGAATGATTATTCCATCAAGAATTAGACAGAGCCAACCTTTAGGTTTGAAGAGGCACTCAAAGAAAAAGAACTTTCTTTACATTTCACAAATTTCTTTTTACTCAGCTTCACGTTGTATCCCGCACATTGCACGGTAAGCATAAAGAATTTGGGAACCTAGTGTTAAGACACTCTGATCCACTTCAGTTCAAAAGTTTCCGCCGAATTTGAAGCATTGTGTGTTGTGGTGAACTCGATATCGCGTTTTGCATTTTTACCACAGCGAAGAAATGAATATATCAAATATTTCACTTGAAACTACAAAATATTTCATTTAGAGCCCCACTCTTGTGCCCCTACATTGGGACAAGTATCTTATCA
Organism: Eueides isabella; assembly: GCA_019049475.1. Taxonomy (NCBI): domain Eukaryota; kingdom Metazoa; phylum Arthropoda; class Insecta; order Lepidoptera; family Nymphalidae; genus Eueides; species Eueides isabella. Next base: position 2,482,391 of record CM032407.1, read on the forward strand.
CAATATGTAGATTTTATATTAGAAACATTTAATTAAAGTAAAAATATATGTATGTATTCGTAAAGCCATTCTTATCTCAAAATGTACTGTGTTATTGTGAACCGTTTACAGTGTTTGATAAAACGTTACATCCATTATAAGTACGCTTTTTACAAACTAGTGCTATAAAGTTTGGTAGGCAGTAAAAATTATGTAAATAATATGATATTTTTTCATAAAACAATTTATATATACACACAACAAATATAACTTATATACATATATGTAGCTTAGGTTTCCAAGTTCCCACTCTGCTTTCACTTCCGTGGGCAGGATACAGCGTGAGGCTGAGTGAGTGGATATCGCAATATAAATATTATATACTACAGTAAATAAAAAAAAATGGGTCCATTCGTTAAATATATTTGCGAAAAAACAAAATAAACAGACCATGAATATAAGAAAACGAATATATAATTATTAGTTTATTTATCTGTACACACACACATCTTCAGAATACCTGGACCGATTTACATGATTTTGTTGTGTAGCTACGAGTACTACACACTACAGCTACGCTACGTTTGATTTTGAAGAATTTTCAAATGTGATGTAAAGCCGTTGTGGGCCAGCTAAACTATGACAAATAATTTTATAGGTCAATAAAAAAACTTATTGATGAACATTTTCCATTGAGAAATACAAATAGAAGATTTACATAGAATATCTGATAAATAACAATAACTTTCAACGTATAAAAAATATAGATATTAGGCATTTTTCATTGATATGTAAAATTTAAAGTATAAAGAAAATTATAAGAATTAATAAAATGACACCTTAGCAAAACATGTTCCGTATTTAGGACAATTTTCATTTTTTTCTCTCAGCTTCACGCTGTATCCCGCACGCAGACAGAGGGAATTTGGGAACCTAGCGTTAAGACATTCCGTTCCACTTCCGTTCCCCACTTTCCGCCGAATTTGAGGCGTTGCGTGTTGAGTGGCAGAACTCAACGCCGCGGTTTGCCTTGTACCAGAGCGAAGAAATGTAAAAGAATTTTAATTGAAATTATAAAATAATTAATTTGATTGGTGATCGAACCCACACCTTGTCGGTTACAGTCACATGCTTGTGCCGCTGCGCCACGACAGGTTAGAGGCCTATATATAATAGATAATTTTCATCAATCCATTTATTCAACTATAAAAAATAAAAATGAAAAAAAAAATTATATATATATATATATATATATATATATATATATATATATATATATATATATATATATATATATATATATATATATATATATATATATATATATATATATATATATATATATAATTTTTTTTTTTAAGTAGTTGCGAAGATTAGCCCAAACAAACAGAAAGACTTACAGACCTACATTTTTAAATTATTTGTTTGGGTTTTAATACCGTGCAGATAACACTAACCTCTTAAAAATACGGTTATGTTAAAATAATCGTGTCTTTCTGTTAGCCCGGGCTAATCTCCCGAACAATATACCTATAGGCTTTTTAATCAAGATTTCTCGTGAATGACAATTAAATCGGGAAAGACCCTCGCCATTGCTGTATGTCTATACATATATTATATATACACACGCATATTGGGAATTTATTTGATTTTGCCCGAAAACACTTTGGGTGAAGTGAAATAAAATCTTAATAATTATCATATCACATATATTGCGATATTAACTCACTCAGCCCTAAGCCTGTGCGGCGTAAGGTAGAGGACAGGGTAGACAGAGGGAACTTGGGAACCTAGTGCCCAGACACTCCTTTTCCCACTTTTTACTGTATTTGAAGCATTGCGTGTTGAGTGGCGATCAACTCTGCGCTTTCCCTTGTGACCAGAGCGAAGAAATGAAAACATTAAAAAAATATTTTGAAAATACTAAATATTTCATTTCCACGAACAGGAATCGAACCCACAACCTATCGTTTACAGTCAAAGAGTATATAGCTATATGATTTAGCTTTATCAGTTTAGTTCGTAGAACGTGTAATATAAGTGTTTTTCAACTGCCTAATCTCTACAAATTACAGCCTAAATCATGTTTAATTTTTGTCAATTTATTTCTGTTTCCGCTTAACATAAACAACATGATAAGATCTCTATCATCTTATGATGTTGCCTCTCGTGGGTTCGATTTCTACTTGAAATATCACATTTACAGCTTCACGCTGTCTCCCCCACATGACAGTGTAGACAGAGGGAACTTGGGAACCTAGTGTTAAGACACTCCGTTCCACTTCCATTCCCCACTTTCCGCCGATTTTGAGGCGTTGCGTGTTGAGTGGCGAAACTCAACGCCGCGTTTTACCCTGTACCAGAGCGAAGAAAAGAAAACATTAAATATTTTATTTGAAAATATTAACTCAAGTGGGGATCGAACCTACAACCTGTCGGTTACAGACAAGAGACGAGAGAGACGTATAGATTGGAATGTGGGGTAAGACAGGGAGGCTTGAGCTCCCATAAGCTTTTTGACCTCTATATCAATGCGCTAATAGAGGGACTCAGCGGCATGCGTCTCGAATGCCACATTGATGGAGTTTGTTTTAATAATATTAGTTACGCGGATGACATGGTGCTGCTGGCTCTCTCTGTGCTATTAAAAAGATGCTGACTTTTTGTGAGTCATATGCTGAAGAACATGGGTTGGTGTACAAAGATAAGAAAAGTGAATGTCTAGTTTTTAAAGCTGGTAACAGACTGCCGGGAAATGTGCCATCAATTAAGCTTAACGGAAAAAATCTTGTTAGAGTACACCAATTCAAGTATCTGGGCCACATTGTCACAGAAGATCTAAAGGATGATTTAGATATTGAGCGAGAGCGCCGGGCGTTGTCGATCAGGGCGAACATGTTGTCTCGCAGATTTGCTCGTTGTTCAACACCAGTTAAGATCACGCTTTTTAAAGCCTACTGCACTTCTTTTTATACGAGCAGTCTGTGGGTCAACTATACTCAGATATCGTATAGCGCCTTGAGTGTTCAATACAATAATGCCTTCAGGGCGTTGCTGGGGCTGCCGCGGTACTGTAGCGCGTCGAGTATGTTCGCACACGCAGGGGTCGACAGTTTCCCGGCGATTCTTCGTAAATAGGCCAGCTCACTTTTAATGCGAGTGCGCGGCAGCCGCAACAGTATCTTGAAGGCCATTGCTGTCGGTGGGGACTGTCCACTGATTGAGCATATATGTGTCATAACTAGGTCACTTTTAGTTTTTAAGTACTATCACTAGATATTAAGCTTTAATATAATTTACTAACTTTAATGGATCTTTGGTTGTCCGACTAATAAACATTTTTTTTTATTAGGTTCTCAAACTTGAGAATCCCAGACTAGTGAAAGAGAGACGAAAACTAGAAACCTCTGCCCACCCTGCCATGTGCACATAATTAGGCGGTACATCGTAAAGTTAAAAAATGTAAAGTAACGTTATTTACATAATAATATCAAATCATATATTAATTATCAAACTTATCTCAGCCATATCAACGTAATAAAATGACAATTGTATATGTGATCTTATTAAATACTACAAAACCGTTTTGTCAGCCTAGTACAGTTTAGATTATGCTTTGAGAGCAACCAGTGCTGAGTATTTGGACTATAGTTATGTATTTGGGCTGTATTTTTTGAATTTATTTATTGAATTTCAATTTTAATGTGTTTAAATTAATCAACATATTTTCAATTAATCATGGCGATTTTGTTTCAAGTTCTCGCTACTGGCGTCAGTAAGTTGAATATATTGTTTATTTTTAAAATATTTGTTATGTTTTGGTTTTTTTTTTGCACTTTTATAGAACGAATTTATTTTTAATAAATAAATTAAAAGTAAAATTTATGGCACAACAGTAAGCACGTCCGAAAACTTTCCATACCCGCGAGCGAGAGGACTGTGAACAAGGCGGTAGTAGTTAGAAACTCCATTCGATTGGATTTTCGCCGTTTGATTCCGAGTTAGAATAGGATCACCCTGGTACTGATGGTGTCGTAAGAGGCGACTAAAGTGCGTGTGGTAGAGTCATGTCAGTAATGGCAACACGCATGGGCAGACTCGACCGGATCATTACCACCCCCGGCATTTAAGACCGGCGTTAAGTAGTGGCTTTGGCCACTGCGTTTCGCTTTAGGTAATGCCGGGCCCCGGTGCCCCTTCCACCTTAAAGGACGGCAACGCTCCTGTAGCTCCTCTGGAGTTACTCGGGCTCGTGGGCGACGGTGATCACTTACCATCAGGTGACCCGTACGCTCGTTTGGCGTCTTTTCCATAAAAAAAAATCGAACTTCCAACAATCGCACTTACTATAAGACGATAATTGATTTGGCATAAACACTGGGTCCTGTAGTTGCGCACAGGCTCAGTTGTACGACTGTAAACGCGACAGTTTGTGGGTTCAATCCCGTTGGAGGAAACGAAATACTCAATATTTTGTAATCACTCTTTGCTGTGGTAATAAGGCAAAGCGCGACATCATTCCATCACTGAACACGCAACGCCTCAAATTCGATGAAAACTGCAGAACGGAACAAAATGTGTTAACACTAGCTTCCCAAGCTCTACCCACCTTCTCATGTGAGCGTGAAGCTTACAAAAAGTTTGTTAAACTAATTATTTCTCATTTCAGTCAGCTTCATATGTATGACAATGGGAATCATGTATACTTGGCCCTCTTCTACGCTAACCCTGTTCAGTTCTACCAATACTACGTTGAACAGAGTTATGACTGAGAACGAATTATCGCTACTTGGCAGTATATCATCGATAAGCGCGATATTAGTGACTCCTTTCTCCGGATATTTGTTGGACAGCTTGGGCAGGAAACGTTCGTGCATTTTGTTTTATATGGCGCAAGTTGTAAGTGTTTTTTTTATTTTGTTTATTGGAACCTTTCAAATTATTATCACTGATAAATACGTACTGAGGCTTTCATTTCAGTGACTACAGACGCGACAGATTATGAACTTGATTCTGACTCAAAGAAATGAAATATTTAATATTTTCATTTTTTGGCTCTAGTAACAAGGCAAAGCACGGTGTTGATTTTCGTCACTTATCACGTAATGCTTCAAATTTAGAGGAAAGTGTAGAACAGAAGTGTCTTAGCACTAGGTTCTTAAGTTTTTTCTAACTGTTCTGCCAAGTGATCATATATTCTATAGGGTCCGTTTTTTTTTAAATGCTATGAAAAAAAAAACTACTGAATATTTTCTCAAATTTCTTTTTTTATTTCAATCTCAATCCTTCCGGTTAATAATGGAAAATAATTTCATTCAAATGGCTGCCTCGGCTGGCCATGCAGTAGCCTACACGATCGGTCCAATTTTTAAGCACATTATCGATTGTGTGCAGCTGTATTTCACCAATGGCTTCACGAATATTGTCCTTTAAAGCGTCAATTGTCTCTGGATTGTCGGCGTAACACTTATCTTTGACGGCCCCACAAATAATAGTCCAACGGTGTCAAATCGCAGCTCCGAGGTGGCCAAACGACATCAGCTCTGAGGCTGATAATGCGATCTTTAAAAACAGGGCGCAAAACATCGAGTGTAGCTTCGGCTGTATGGTACGTAGCGCCGTCCTATTGAAACCAAATGTTGCCAATATCCTCCTCTTCAATTTTTGTAAACAAAAATTCGTTCAGCATGGCCTGATAACGACCGCCATTGACTGTAACAGCCACCCCTTGCTCATTTTCGAAGTAAAATGGCCTAATTATACCTCTGGACCAAAATCCGCACCAAACAGTGACTCGTTTTAGGTGCGTTGGTTTTTCAATGTATGCGTGCGGGTTTTCTGTGCCCCAAATGCGACAATTTTGCTTGTTTACATACCCGCCAATATCAAAATGAGCTTCATCTGAAAAGATGATTTTTTTTGCAAAATCAGCATCTTCTGTAAGTCGATCGCAGGCCCACTTAGCGAAGCGAAAACGCATTGGATGGTCAGTTGGCTTCAACTCCTGAACCAATTGGACTTTGTATGGCGTCATACCAAGGTCTTTATGCAAAATTCGTCTCATTGATGTCTCCAAATGTTCAATTGTTGAGAACGGCGGTGAATTGATGTTGATGGCGCTTCACGCACACTTTCTGCCACAGCAGCAATATTCTCGGGTGTACGCACTGTTTTTGGCTTTTCACGCATTGGTTTATCGATGAGGATGCCAGTTTCTTTCACTTTTTTCACAAGGTAACGAACATATGGAGCTGACGGTGCTTCTCTTCTTCCAAAATCTTTACGCAATTTTCGCACACATTCTGCAACATTACCATGATTTTCAAAGTAATGTCGCAATATTTCCCAGCGTTGTTCAAGCGTATACACAACCATATTCGTTCAGCGGAAGGATTAAACTAATTATCTGTCAAATCAAACATGAGCTAAGTGTTCCCATTCACGAAATAAGCACTAGTTGAAAAAAAAACGTTAGATTGCGGACCCTATATATAAATGATTTTAACTAACAAAATTGCAATAATATATATGTCTGTTTAACCAATTCAATAATAGGCCAAAATTTTTCATTTTGTGGTTGAAGAGTTTATTTATATCTCAAAAGATATTTACATTTCACTAAGTGAGATTTAACACTTATCTTAGTAGGTACATATTATTTTTTGTGAGCGTTGTTATCAAGCAGAACATTGTTTATGAATGACGTGATGCAATGAAATAAAGTGTTAAATTACTCAGTTTCACGCTGTGTCCCGCACATGGCAGTGTAGGCAAAGGGAACTTGGGAACCTAGTGTTAAGACACTCTGTTCCACTTCCGTTCCCCACTTTGCACGGAATTTGAGGCATGGCGTGGTTTTGCCTTGTACCAGAACGAAGAAACAAAAACATTAAATATTTCAATTGAAAATATTAAACATTTCATTTCGTCAAGTGACGATCGAACCCACAACCTGTCGGTTACAGTCAGACGCTTGTGCCACTGCGCCACGACAGGCCTCGAACTGTTAAATTAGCACATAATAAGGACGACAAAATACAACATTTCATAAAAATTATACACAGAAAAATAAATATGGTATGGTTCTTTGATTATGACGTTCCGAGAAAAAAAAAAAAATAAATACGCTCATATACTAAAACGAAGAAATAAGAAGAAAAAAATTAAGTATTCTGACGATGACATCTTTGATAAGTTTATGTTTATCCACATTTAGAAAAGTTACGATACAGGGCCGTATTCCGTTCTTCTTATAAAATACACTTTTAGTTATTCAAAAGTGTATTTTATAAATACACTTTTAGTTTAGTTTTAAAAGTTTCAAAATTTTTATATGTTTTTAAATCTTGATGCAGTTTATTATAAATTTGTACACCTTCATAGACAATAGATTTCTTCCCACAATTGGTTAGGGTTTTTGGTAAATATAGATTATTTCGAATTGTAAGTGTTCTATTTCCTTTTTACTCATTTGTCAGAAAAAAATAGCTCTATTTGTATATTGTTTTCTAAAATTTTACGAATAAAATACAAATGTTATAATGATAAAGTTGACGAATATTTAATAATTTCAATTCTTTATATATATTTTTACTACTGTACTGATGGTGTCGTAAGAGGCGACTAAAGTGCGTGTGGTAGAGTCACGTTGCCAGTAATGGCAACACGCGTGGGCAGACTCGACCGGATTATTACAACCCCCGGCATTTAAGACCGGCGTTAAGTAGTGGCTTTGGCCACTGCGTTTCGCATTAGGTAATGCCGGGCCCCGGTGCCCTTCCACCGTAAAGGAGGGCAACGCTCCTGTAGTTCCTCTGGAGTTACTCGGGGCCGTGGGCGACGGTGATCACTTACCACCAGGTGACCCGTACGCTCATTTGCCGTCTTTTCCATAAAAAAATATATATTGTTTGAAGCTGTTAATGTTTAAAGTGGAAAAGGAGTTTTATAATTTTATTTTGGATATTTTACAAGCATTTTAAGTTACTCTTAGAAGCGGCACCCCAAATTTCTATTAAAAATGTTAGATTGTATTGAACTAGTGAATAATATACAGTATATCATTCACTACGAGGCAGAGAAAGAGAAATACCACACAGTGAGCCAAGAAGGGAGGATAATTTAGATTTGTTTTTTTCTACATGCACTGTCCATGTCTGATCACTGTCTAAAGGCAGCCCTAGGTATTTTTCTGGTAGGTTTTCTTTTCAGCTTCACGCTGTATCCCGCACAAGGCAGGGTAGGCAGAGGGAACCCGGGAACCTAGTGTTAAGATAGTCCGTTCCACTTCCGTTCCCCACTTTCCGCCGAATTTGAGGCATTACGTGTTAAGTGGACGCAACTCAACGCCGCGCTTTATATTGTTACTAGAGCGAAGAAATGAAAACATTAAATATTTAATTTCAAAATACTGAATATTTATATTAAATAGAATAATAATAACAATAAATCTAATTCATAGAGATGTATATATACATAAATATTTTTACACAATAATTTGTTACATAACATGATAGGCACGTTGCGGAAGCGTGAGTACTCTAATTCATGAATATATACGTATATAGAAGGTGCCATATAACATTAGATCAAGGCTGTCTCAAAGATAATCTTACTCTAATTAAATATTTTTCTTTGAATTTCTTTCTTAAATGATAAAAGTGTTTTGACGACGCATGGCGCAGCGTAACATTGTAAACGCGTCGAACGTGGGTTCGATTCCCTTTTGCAAAGTTAAGTGACTTTCTTTTTCTGGTAAGAAGATTGGCGTTGAATTACGCCAATCATTAAGAAATGTATCAAAAATTGAGCATGAAGTGAAGAGTGTCTTAACACTAAGTAAACCAGAGGAAACCTGGAAATCTCCTTTCCCCGGGAACCTAGTGTTGAGACACTCTGTTCCACTTCCGTTCCCCACTTTCCGCCGAATTTGAGACATTACTTGTTGAGTGGCGGAACTCAACGCCGCACTTTGCCTTTTTACCAGAGTGAAGAAATGACACATTAAATATTTAAATTGAAAACATTAAATATTTCATTTCCTCGACTGGGGATCAAACCCAGAACCTGTCGGTTACAGTTACAAGCTTGTGCACCACGACAGGTCAAATGTCCTTTCCATTAAACTAACACTTTTCGCCGAATAACTTCTGCCACCCTGCGTTATAGTCTTACTATGATAATGATAACATGAACCCAAAAGGAACATAAATTGAAAACCGATTACATAATTTTTCAGGCATGTTGGGCACTGGTCGTTGCATCAAACAAAGTGGAGGCTGTTCTATTCGCAATGTTCCTATCAGGTTTAACCGGAAGCATGTTACTGGTAGTACCTATATACGTCAGTGAATTTTGCGAGGAGTCCATACGAGGCTCCATGACATCATTTTCTATGATTTTCTATGGGATCGGTATGCTGGTATCTTATATGCTGGGAGGTCTTCTGGAGTATAAGCTGATGAACTATATTTGTTTGACGCTGACCATAATTGGTGTTACTCTGTTAAGTTTTATGAAAGATTCTCCTATATATTTGATGAAAATTGGAAAGGAAAAGGTAATTTATTGTTAAATATTTTTTTCATAATTTGTATGTTTGTATATTTATAAGTGCTATAGTTATTAAGATTAATTAAGTTTAAAATATTAATTTTATGGTTTAACTTAACTAGTTAATTAATACAGTTTAAAATTATTTTTAAACCCGTTTAATTTATTTTCCGAAGGAATTAAAATGGTTAAAAAGGTCTTAATAAACATAATTTGTTCGAATTCTACTTTATATATTATAAATTCACTAAATAAACGCATTTTTAACGTAACCGTTACAGAATTATTTGTTAAATACTCTCCTCAATATGGTTGATAACTAATGAATAATTTTGATAGCTTAGAAATATAGCCAATTCATAAAAATATATATTTTTTGAGAGTATGAATCTTTCTCGGGTGTCTATTTTCTCGCTCTGGTAACAATTCAAAGAACGGCGTTAATTTCGGCCACTGCATATACAAGGTCTCGAAAATATGACAAAAAGAGTGAGGAACAGAGCGTCTTAAGCGTTTCCTCTATCTTTCAGTCTGAGAGGCGAAATATAAATAAATTTATTGTTTTTTTAGAAAGCAGCACAAGCGATAGCATTTTATAGAAGTATGAAAGTTGACTCAAAACCAGTACACGAGGAGATGCAAGTTATAAGAGATCTGTTAAATGAAGCACCAAATGCCAATGGTAATTTTTAAATTTTTTAAGCTCTCCTCATTGAGATACTTAGCTCTCACTAAGAAACTTCCATTCGCCACTTTTTGCTGAATTGTGAAGTGTGTGAAAATTGTGAAATATTTTATTTACTCCATGAGTATCAAACCGTACAGTTTTGTAGCGCCCTTGAGCGCCTTAACCACGACAAGCACCCAGTTATTTAATAATTAAAATAATTTTACAAAAAAAATATTTTGTCCAGAAACACCACAAGATGAAGAAGAAAAGGGCTTGAAAGCGGGCGAAGCTCCAAAGAAGAAGTTTTCATCGTGGCAATACTTGAGTATGTCATATATATTACTTATTAGCTCTACACTATATCCCACATTTAGAAGGTAGAAAAATTGCGTGTTGATTGGCGAAATTAAACGCCGCGCTGTATTTCATTGTCAGAGAAAGAAAATAAAGATAATTCAATGCCCTGAGTGTGTATCGAACCCACTACGTCGCATTTGTTGTCAGGTGAACTGCCCCACCGCAACTACAAGAATTATCCGCAGCACTAATTTCTTAATATTTTAGGAAAAAAATTAATTAAAATACTTAAAGTTTTTAAAATTTCCTAAATCATCATAAAATTCTCAAATACAAAGGCGCAGGCGCAGGTTTATACTGTTACAACTTATCGAAGAGATACAAGAAACATCTAATATTTTTATTTATACTTACAGAAAAATCAAAAGCGTCCCAGCGTGCTCTAATTGTATGCATAGTTCTATATACATCCACGATTTTCCAAGGCTTCATTATAGTGCAAGTGTACGCGGAGCCGTTATTCGCGAAAGCCGTTCCAAATCTGTCGCCTATTATATCGAGTGTCATACTTGGCATAGTGTCAGTAGTCACTGGTTTTGCTAGTGCTTATATGATTGATTGGTTTGGAAGACGTGTAAGTAATATATATACTAGCGAAGCAAGCGGCTTCGCCCGCGGCTTCGCCCGCTTATATTTTTTTAGTATAATACATCATCATACATCCATTTCATGTAGGCAAACAATTGAGATGTGTGTAATTTTGATGTGTAAACTATATTATTGTAGAATTTCATCAAAAATTGTTTAATAATTTTTGCGTGAAAATCACCCATATAATCCAAACCATTTCCAAGAACAACCATCCAACCACACATAAAATCATATTTTCAATATTTGATTTTTAACTTTTGAAATATTTGATTTATATGATTTTTTTGTGGATTACTGTATATGTATACATACATTCTATAACTAAAAGGTCGGTGTAGGACTGAGGCTCAAATGAAGGACTGTAAGCTCAACTGGTTGTGGGTTCGATTCCCACTTGGGGAGTAACATTAAATAAAAAATAATAAAATAATATTGAATTAAATTATTATGTAATATTTTCCTTTCCTCGCATGGGTAATAAGGCTAAGTACGGCATTGAGTTCCGTCACATTGCTTGGACAATAAACGAACGGCTTGAAATTAAATCTCACTACTTTCAAAATTTATTTTTCTTAAAATTAGTAGAGGCCTGTCGTGGCGCAGCGGCACAAGCGTGTGACTGTAACCGATAGGTTCTGGGTTCGATCCCCAGTCGAGGAGATAAAATATTTAATATTTTCAAATTTAAAATATTTAATGTTTCATTTCTTCGCTCTGGTAATAGGGCAAAGCGCGGCGTTGAGTTCCGCCACTCAACACGCAATGCCTCAAATGCGGCGGAAAGTGGGGAACGAAGTGTCTTAACACTAGGTTCCCGGGTTCCCTCTGCCTACCCTGCCTCGTGTGGGATACAGCGTGAAGCAGAAAAAAAATAGAAAAATTATTCTGTGCAAAGTATTTTTTTTTTGTCAATATATAATAGTCAACTACACATTTATTAGCCAATTACACATTTTTTTAGTTAATAAGCACTTCATTCTTTCAGCCCCTTATGATCTATGGATCATTGATCACCGGAGTATTTTGTCTAATATTAGGACTTCAGATCCACTTGCATTTGGGACCTCACTGGGTAACTTTTGTTTTAATGAACCTGTACTGTGTGACTTATACAATTGGAGCTGGAACTGTGCCGTACATTATTGCTGCTGAAGTATTTATGCCTGAGGTAAGTATTAGAAAAATACTGGTACATAGTTTGAAAATGTATCTTTTTTTACTTAGCAATATTTGTACACACGCCTTTTGGAAACTGTTCAAGCTCTCTGACTGCTAAGTCATACGTTCTTGACAAGTTACATCGAGCCTCCCTCATTCTGATCATAGCAGGGTGGTCAGAGGAAACCTGGGGAACTAATTTTAAGGCACTGTTCCCATTAAGATACCTCCGTTCTCCACTTTTCACTAGATTGTGGATGCATTACATGTTGAGTGGAGGAACTCAACGCTGCGATTTGTTACCAGATTTATAAAATGCACATTTTAAATATTTCATCCAGTCCCTCGAGTAGGAGTTTGATATATTTTGGATTTGATGAACCAGTCCTTTAGCCAAGCAAGTCATACAATATACATGCGGGTCTAATCACTTTAAAGTAATTAATCTGTCGTAAATCACGTTTGGCTGTAAGTACGGTGGTCGTTGATTTGATCCTCACTCAGGGGAAAGATTATCGGTACCTCTCTGGTAGACAAAGCGTGGCTAGGCTTGACATTTTGGCTGTGCATAGAGACGTATCCTCGCTGGGCGTCCCCTACCGCATTTATCGCTGAGTTTTCTAGTACATCAGTATTTCAGCTTCCGATGTACTTTACAAGCTAATCACTGACCTGATACTAGCCATCCTTACAATATGGACACGTGGCTCTCTACTACTATGCAGTTTCCTAGGAATTTCTTCCCATGCGCTACAGATTTGTAGCAAAGCCTACGTGCTGCATCGTTTCCATGTCAATACCTTGTACCTTGTGGGTACCTTAAGAATTTTCTTTGTTCTCTACAGCGTATTATAAGGACCATAGGCGTCGATAATCACTCACCATTTGACCTGTGTATACGCATTTGCCTTGGCTTTTTATCAAAAATAAAATATTGTGTTTCAGGTAAAAAGCTTGGCGTCAATGATTTCAATAGAATGGTGCTTCCTGTGTGGCTTTGTAGCGTTGTTCATTTTCAATCCATTGCTTAAATCACTGGGTGAGTATTAATTATGTACGGAATATATATGTTAGTAAAGACATCATCAAATATCCTTATGAATTGGCTTTCAAGTTACAGGCTTAAATGATGTAACTTTTGATTATTCTTCTATTTCTTTTAAATTTCAAATTATTATTCTAATATATTTAACGAAATTGAGACCTGTCGTAGCGCAGCGGCACAAGCGTGTGACTGTAACCGACAGGTTATGGGTTCGATTCCCACTCTAGGAAATGAAATATTTAATATTTTCAATTTAAATATTTAATGTTTACATTTCTTCGCTCTGATACAAGGTAAAACGCGGCGTTGAGTACCGCCACTCAACACGCATTGCCTCAAATTCAGCGGAAGGTGAGGAACAGAAATGGAACAGAACGTCTTAACACTAGGTTCCCATGTTCCCTCTGCCTACCCTGCCATGTGCGGGATACAGCGTGAAGTTGCGTAGAGTTGAGTAGAATCTTGGGTTCGATGCCTACTTAAGGAAATGAGTCATTTTCTGTTCTTTGCTCTGGTAACGAGATCATGCGTGGTGTTGAAATCCTCCCAATGTTTTGAAAATTCACGAAACGTTTACCACTCGAGACAATAGAAAATGTCTGACAGATAGCCAACTCAGTATTAAGTAGACGAAACTCCATTATAAATGTTATTTACTCACTCAGCTTCACGCTCTATCCCGCACGAGGCAGGGTAGGCAGAGGAAACCCGGGAACCTAGTGTAAAGACACTCCGTTCCACTTTCCCCACTTTTTATTCTTTTCTATTTTTTTTACTATCTAAATGTTATTTAGAATTATTGTATATTTTCTCGATATATCTTAGTGTGAATGATATTTCAATAATAACATTTTTTTTATAATTTTTATGTGATTTGCCGTGTATAATAATACCCACTTCCCATAGTCCGAATGAGCTGGAATTCGAATTACGACTATAGAATTAATGGCAATAAATTTACATATATTTAATATTGTTGATAATCCAAAATGGCCGCCGCAACGAGATGGTGGATTACAAAACATTTGTCCAACACCCATTTTTTTATCTTCACAATATATCCCATATATGGCTGGGTAGGTAGAAGGAACTTGAGAGTTTAGCGATAAGAAACTCTATTCTGTACTCAACACCGCGCTTTTCCTTGTTACCAGAGTGAATTGAAACTTCAACTTCAATATTCAGTTTTTTTATTTCCTCGAATGGAAATTGAACCCATAACCCATAACATTTACAGTCAAACGCTTTTGTTCCTGCACTATGACAGACCTCAAAAGGATTTTGATTTGTAAATTACTACTTAAAAATAGTATTCAATAAAACTTCTAAAAAGTTTTATTTACAAACTAATTTATAATTATTATTTATGTTTTAGGTCTCGGTCCACTTTTCTACATTTTTGCTGTGTTCTGTGCCCTATCAGCTGTCTTCACATACTTTTTCCTACCAGAAACTAAAGGTTTACCAGTGAATGTGATACAAAAGGCTTTCGCTAAAAGAATATAGAAAATTTAGTTTCACGCTAAATCGTGTAAATTGCAGAGTAGGCTAAGAGAACTTAGGAGCGTAGTGTAAAGACGCTTCGTGCCATTATTCGCCAAACTGGAGGCATAAGTGGCGGAACTCATCGCCGCGCTTTACTTTGTGTATAAAAAGTTGCCATTATTTAATTGCCTTAGATTAGTTAACAGAGTTGTCCAGATGTTGTATTATACATATTATCGAGACGACTTGGGTAGTAATAAGGTTATTTTCTAGATATCCTACGTATATTTTAGGATTTATAAATTTATCATCTAAATAAAGTAAAATATGTATGAAATTAAAGTAAATATTTTTTCTCTAAAAAAATATTCCTGCAATTAATTAATAGTTATAAAATAAACAAAACTTATAGGTATATGCTTTAAATACATTAGTAACTAATAAAACATACAATCACTGTCCTTACATTATATTTTCTAAATTGATAGTTTCAAATTTAAAATTTATCAGAAACACGATTAACCGAACTAATGTTGTCGTTAGACGTTCGGAAAATTAAAAATCCGGATGATAATTGAATGTACAAATAAAATTTAATTTTGTTCTTACTTTTTATTACTCAACTTCACACTGTATCCTGCACATGGCAGGGTAGGCAGAGGGAACTTGGGAACCTAGTGTTAAGACACTCCGTTCAACTAACTCTTACTCTTACTTTTCATTCACAATATTATGTATTTTTATTAATGAAGTTTAGCTCAACACTTTTAGTTTCTCATATATTTGAAAAAACTATGAGAAACAAAGATTTTACTTGATTCTAACAAAGATTTACTCTTATTTAAGATTATATAAGTATTACTAACTTTGTACTAAGTTATTTATAAATAAATAAATCTTTTTTACATAAAAATATTTGATTTTTATTTTACACACATACCCTTTTCAGTCTTTATATTCGTTTATAATATAATACAGTAAAAGATATTATCAATATCAAAATTTAATGTTTTGTATGACATTTCGCTGTGGCCATGTGGCAAAGCGTTACTGTGAAAGCTGGTTTACGGTTTCTATTTCCTATTTTTGTACAAAGCGCAACGTTAAGTTCCGCCACTCATGACGCAATGTCTCAAAAATTGAGTGGAAAGAGTGGAAACGGAGTTGTTTGACCAGCTCTTCACGCTGTATCTCGCATATTGCATTAATATTCATGTCTAATATAATCGTTGAGGCTTGTCGTGGCGCAGCGGCACAAATCGTGTGACTGTAACCGATGGGTTGTGGGTTCGGTTCCCACTCGAGGAAATGTAATATTTAATATTTTCAATTTAAATATTTAATGTTTTTATTTCCTTGTCCAGGTACAAGGCAAAACGCGGCGCCACTCAACACGCTATGCCTCGGCGGAAAGTGGGAAACGAAAGTGGAACGGAGTGTCTTAACACTAGGTTCCCAAGTTCCCTCTGCCTACCCTGCCAAGGGTGGGATACAGCGTGAAGCTGAGTACTGAGTCTAATATAATCTAAACTTTGACTCAAAATTATAAGATAAAATTTTATAGTCCAAAAATTGTAAGTCATACTTGTTAAATGTTGTACGACTGACGAACGAATATACGTATACATATAGTAGTGAGGCTGTATTTGGTTTGTTCGATCCAATGAATCATTTCCATTTCCTCATTCTGGTAACAAGATCAAGGCGGCGTTAAGTACCGTCCATACCCAACATACAATATCTCTTATTTTTACCTTCGAGTGCTGAAACAAAATTGCAAGTTTGACCCATCCGTTTGTGGTAACGTAGCTTTTGAATTGAAAAACGATTGGAGTCTCCTTTTCTTAATCGACTTTTGTTCATCGGCATGAATTTGTATTGGATTAGCAGCTTAAAGGCCTTAAGGGCCGGTAACGCACATGTAGCTCCCCTGGTATTATACGGGGCCGCGCGCGACGTTGATCACTCACCATCAAGTAAGCGTGTTTCCCTTGTCTTTTCCATAAAAAAAAACCACATATGGCCAAGATGAGGTAATTATAGTTTTTGTCGAGGTTTTTTTGTTATTTCTTTAAAATAGAAAAAAAAGGTATCTAAAACGACACTCAGGTATATCTGATTTTTTTAAAACAAACAATTATGTAAAGAATAAAAATCGGTGCTGTAAATTTTTCTATGACATCCTGATCTTATTAAATGACTAGCTTTTTGGTGCGGCTTCCTATACCCAATAGAAGTAACTAAGAGTTTTATACGACGGAAATTATGATTTATTTGAAATAATAAAACTAACACCTCCTGAAATAAAGATTATTTCATATATTAACATTTTTTTTGTTTCTTAAGTACAATTGGACAAAGTGAAATGTCAGAGTCTATTCAATATACGATAATAATGACTCTAAAGTAGAGACAGAAGTCTCTAACATTTAAACTTTATTTAAAATATTAATCCACACTTAGGAAAGAAAAATACATAAAGTGATATACCTATGATATGTTCGAATATTATAGCGGTTGTGTTTAAGATCGTGCTAAACTCAATGTTCCACCAAAAAACAACTGACCAAGTGCAAGTCAGATTCACGCACGAAGGGTTCTCTATTTATTTTAATTTTCTGTTTGGAAGTTCCCTTAAATATTCGTTTTATTCTGTTTTTTACAGGACAGAAATATATAATCTGTGAAAATTTCAACCAACTATCATCATATAGAGTCTGATGTTAGACATACTTATAAATAGACGAATGGACAACGGAATCTTAATAATAGGATCCCATTTTACTATTTATGGTACGGAACCCTAGTAAGTGAATTGTGATTACGGCGTATCGTATATAGGTCAAACAAAGAGAAGCATCAGTGTTAGGCTGAAGGAACACATTTTCAATGTCAAGAATGGGCGTGTATCGAAGTCAGCTGTGTGAAAGCAGACATGGTACAAAGCCAACTATTACAAAAGGTTTGATAAACTCTACATACTCGCTAGGAAGAATAGATATATCCCTAGAATAAATAGTCCGCGAGGCTATTGAACATACAAAAACATCCTAATTTCAGTAGCGCAGATGATTAAAAACTTTTCACTACCTGAAAAACCACTTTAAAAAAAATAAAGTACACCACACCAGAGGACCAGAAATGGTAAGCTGATTCGCAAGGCATTTAAGAAATCGTTGGCGGTAGTTTGATATAATAATTACGTCAAATGACGGACGAATGCCACCTCACTTAACTCGTCACTACGGACTACTGTAAAATGTTCGAAACGTCGGGTTTCCAAAATTGTTTAAAAACCTATATATGCGATTAATCCATTTAAAAGTGTTTCATTTAATATGTGTAATAATCACGAAAATCAATGATATTATTAAAGTATTATTTGAGTAACTGAGCTTCATTTCATACAAAATCATTATATTTGTCTACCTACAATTTTAAAGTTTTCAATTTTTCTCTTTCTTTCAACAGTTTATATTTTAGTCATTGAAGCATCAGTTCGAGCTTTTCCTCTGCCTGACGAGACTCTGTACCTCGGGTCATCATTTGTGTAATAGTACTGGTTAGGGCAGTAGTAAAATATGTTTTGATAGCTTATCAACGTTTATAAGTATTAAAGAGCAAAGGGAATGCGATAGGCAAAAGTGTAAAACAGTTCAATGTTAATATATAGCTCGATACCTGCACGGGAATAGCTGGTGAACAAAGAGGTAACTTTAAAGTACTTCGTAAAATTTTAAAGTGTTAAGTGCGTGTACTGAATATGTAATAATAATAGAAATATCTATAATAGATAAAAAAGATTTTTCATAAATTCTAAGAAAAATAACAATAAAAAAGACCAAAATTTAAATTATTTTTACGGGAGAAATTTTAAAAACGTTTTGATATCAGTGTTTCCATAAAAAAAATATAGATATAATATAAGAATATCGTCTACCTGTTGGATTTGTACCTCTATTTTTAACTGAGAACAATCTTATTTTTGTCATTGTTTTTACGCTGTAACGCAAGAGGGTATGTTTTTTTCGTCGCCGGCCCCATGTTACACCAGGGGAGCTACAGGTTGCCGGCCTTTAAGGTGGAGATAGACGTGCTGATTGAAGGTAGATAAGATTAATTAAGGGTAGATAGAGAAAATCAATATTAGTATAGAAGATATATTTTTCTTACTTTTGAGACATTGTTTATTGAATGGCGGAATATAAAGCCCTGTTTTATCTTGTTACAAAAGGACCTAAAAATATTTATTAATTCATTCCTCAAAATGGAAATGAGATTGGTTTTCACTATTTAGGACTGTTTCTGTTTGTCGAAGACACCAAAACACTAACCGTACATGTCAGATTCACTCACGAAGGGTTCCGTTTTTTATAATTTTCTATAAAAACGACGAAAGAGATAAATATTTCAGGAGATTACCATACAGCAGACATCTGCTGTATGGTAATCTCCTGAAATATTTAATTTATTCTGTTTAGTACTTACATCAGTATAGCAAACTTAATAGGTTTACTATCTTAAATGATATTACGATTACATCTAAGATACATATAAGATAACATATACGAGTATACACCGAATAAGTTCATAGTTTTACTTTGTTTACTTTGATTAATTATAATAAAGATAAACTTACTAATTAAAGGATTTTTAATAAGGTGATTTTACGAAATATTTTAATTATATTTAATTTGTAGGTAATGTATGTAACGTAATATATGAAATAAGTTGAGATAATCAGTGGAAAAGTGTATGCTAAAATATTAGCGAGAGATTCAAAAGGATTTCTCTGGCATGATTCCGGTCCAGAGAGGCTTTAGACCTTGAAGAGGGTATATGGACCAAGTGTTTGCAAAAAGCGTTTAGCAGAGTTGAAATATAAAGTATGAGAAATACTGCACCGGTACAATATGAAAGGACTCTTGCTGTAAACTGTAGTCTCTTTACAGTGACAATGTAGTTTGCTTTGTGTCGTAGAGCCTCCGTGGGCAAGTGCGACTCGCGCTTGATTAGTTTTCAATTTTTTAATTTCAAGTTGCTACCTTAAAAGTTCCAGATCATTATTGAAGGGATTTTACAACAAGAGGTCATTAATTGATATCAAAAGAAATAAAAGTTGAAAAAAATGCTTCTCCGCTCCACCCTGATATGTAAATGTATATTTGACGTCGTACGGTGGTGCATCGTATTTTAAGGAACTTATGATTTTTTGATTGAAAAAATCGGGTACTTGTAGAAAATAATGATAATTTGAGATTATCGTCTACCTTTTTGCTCTGTGTTTATTATTTGTTTTTTTTTTAGAAAATATAATTATTACTATCAGGGGATGTAGTGCAAAATATATTAAAAGAGTTGTCTCTGAAATTTATATGTTTAGCAACTAACTATGTACCTTTGTATCCAACTAGGAACCTCCATATTTTCTTAAGGAAGTTTTACGCTGTATCCCGCTTGCACGATATATAAAGATAACCTATAGCTATAGAGAAGACTCAGCTTCACGCTGTGCCCCACACATGGCAGGGTAGGTAGAGGGAACTTGGGAACCTAGTGTTGAGACATTTCGTTCCATTTCTGTTCCCCACTTTCCATCGAATTAGAGGCATGTCGTGTTGAGTGGCGGAACTCAATGTCGCGTTTTGCCTTATACCAAAGCGAAGAAATGATAACATGAAATATTTAAATTGAAAATATTAATATTTTATTATTTCAAGTGGGAATCGAACCCATAAACCTGCCGGTTACAGTCACATGCTTGTGCCGCCACGATAGTCCTCCAGAGAAGACGTTCTCTATTATTTGATTTGATTCTCTATTATTCACTCGATTTTTGAGCCATGTGCCAAATTCAAAGCCATGCTTTGTCATGTCACCCATGCAAAGAACTGAAAGTATTATGTAATCTTTCCTCTGAAAGAGAAATAAACTCATAACCGACTCGTTAACAGTCACATGCTAGTGCCACTGCGTCACATGGCACCAATTAGTATTTATTAAAATTATGTACAGGTACACAATTTTGACTGTAAATGTGACGGCTGTGAGTTCGATCCCCACTCGGGGAATTGAAATAATTAATATTTTCATTTTCCAAGGAAGTAAAGAAGCAAACCGTAGAGTTGAGTTCAGCCAGAATATTGGCGAACTTATGACAATAATTAAAGGCAGAAATACTTAAAATATTTTTAAAAATAGCATTCGTAATGATAATTATAATTAAAACGTAAAACAAAGCATATAAAAATAACACCACCTTATTATGTGTAATCTATGCTCACTTATTTATTCAGCTTTTCGCGCAGTTTTTGTGATAATATACATACATTAGAGAAGATCAGTTCTTAGTGTGTCAGCGAGGACGAAGCTTCTCGAGTTATTGTAGTCCTAGTGTAGTAATTGTATAGAAAATGTCTATTTTTCGTCAAATATGTTGCACTCTGATAGGTAAGATCTAATTTTAAAAAAATATTAAAAAATATGGTAGCGGGATTTGAACTGTGGCTCTTGGAATCCTTCCATGCAATCTGCCCACTAAGCCATACGTTCCCATCAACGAACGAAATTCTTTTACGCTTATTACAACGTATTTATGATGTATTACAACGTATGTATAAGTATCCATCTTTTTTGGCGAGATTTTTACAAATTTCCGCTACCAAAAATGTAGAATTATCGTCAATCATCCGTTTGTTTGATTTTTTATACGTTTTCTACATAAATAAATAAAAAATCATCATGATTTTTTATACGTTTTCTACATAAATAAATAAAAAATATATTTTTTTATCTTAGTATGCACATTATATGTCATATATTATTCATCCCATATATACAAGAATCGCATCAAAACACGAATATCATATCTTATACAAATCAGAAATATTTAGATTTTTGGTTTGAAAAATAAATATTTATAGGTTTTATGTATTTCTATTTCTTTACTCTGGTAACAAGTCAACATCCGGCAAAAAATATTTAGATTTTTGGTTTGAAAAATTTGGTAATTTTTCAACACGACCCGGATTGACCGACACGACCCGGATTGACCCACGTGTGTTGACTGTAAACGAAATGTTTATAATTTTTTACACATATAGCAAAGCAGCCAAAAGGAATCTTGGGAACCTGGTGTTAAAGTGTACCATTTCTTTCACCACTTTCTGCTGAATTTTAGCTATTGGGTAAAGTGGCGGAACTCACTTTGACCTGATATTGCAGAATAATTTAAAAGTATTCTTTTCTAGTATGCTATCAATGCCTGAACATGAGTCTCATTTACGCATGGCCATCTTCTACACTGAAGCTCTTCACGTCTAACCTAACGCCACTGAACCGACCAATGACAGAAACAGAGATATCACTTCTGGGCAGCTTGTCCTCCGTATCAGCTTTAATCAGTACGTCGCTATCAGCGTATCTTCTGGATAAAGTGGGAAGAAAATATTGTATCATTATTTGTGCTTTGCCGCAAGTAGTAAGTATTAAAGTTATTATTTTTTAGGGTTACGTAGAGCTAATAACGTACAAAAATTAAATCTTTACAAAATTTTATTGTAGTCTAGCCTCTGTCAATATATGTTTAAGGTAAATTTCTAAAAAAAAAACCTATTTTCTTTTAAATTCACGCTGTATCTCTACATGGTAGCCAGAAGGCACTTGGTGTCTTAAGTTGGGAGTTAAGACACTCCGATCCGTTCTTTACTTTTCGCAGATTTGAAGCATTAAGTGTTGAATGGCGGAACTCAACGCCGTGCTTTACCAGGGCGAAGCATATTAAATATTTCATTTCTTAGTGTGGGAATCGAATCCACAACATTTAGCGTTAACAGTCAGACTTCGTGGATATGTCAAACTGAAATGAATATTAAATATGCAGGTAAACTATTTACGTTACTAATAAAGTTCAAAATTATAAATTTTTCAGTAAATAATTATATTTTTTTTGTTCATTTTATAGAATGTGAGTCCAAATGTCTGCGGATCTGGTACAAAATATTCAGTGGGCGATTCCAACTTGCTCTTGGCCAGTTTTTAAATTAATATTTTCAAATTCTTGATGCCTGTCATAGCGCAGCAGCACAAGCGTGTGACTGTAACCGACAGGTTGTGGGTTCGATCCCCACTCGAGGAAATTAAATATTTAAGGTTTTCATTTATTCGCTCTTCTATGAGGTGTGGGTTCCACCACTCATCACGCAATGCCTCAAATTCGGCGGATAGTGGGGAACGGACGTGGAACGGAGTGTCTTAACACTAGGTTCCTGAGTTTCCCCTGCCTATCCTACCATGTGCGGGTTACAGCGTGAAGCTGAGTAATTGTTATTAGTATTATATGGTATTACTTATAAGTATTAATTGGTTACGAGTATATTTGATTTTTTATTAGAAATATATTTTTTTCAATAATAAAGAAGATATATGAAATTTTAATGTTGTTGTTAAAAAAATTGTCTAGAACTAAGCAACCTTTATTAAATAACTTCGAATGTGTATCTGTACTTGCTTTGGAAATAATCAAGGCCATCGTAGCGCAGGGGTAAGTTTGCTATTATAAACGCTACGGTTGTGGATCACGATCGGGGGAATGAATCATTTTCATTTCTCGGTCTGGGAACGAGGCAAAGCACAATGTTCCAAATTTCTGGATGAAAATTGGAAACGTAAGTGTTTTCATGGGAAACAGATTGTCTTAATACTATGTTCCAAGATTCCTTCTGCCCACTCTGCTCTGTACCGGATACAGCGTGAAGTTATAAAAAAATATTTTTAAGTTTAGCAAGATATACCTTTTTAAATTTATTTTAGTTAAAAATACTTTTTACTATATTTTGATAAATGGAGAAAACTTTGAAGGTAAATCTAATATTTTACTGAATCTCTATTATTTACGAGTAATAAATAATAATAAAACAATTTCGAAGACATTAATTACATCTTGAATCGTGGAGTATATTGAAATGTGGCGCAATTGGTGTTGTTACGAGATGGAAATGAAAATAATCGATTCTTCCTAGCGGCAAACGATCTGGAAATAATTACGTTAGACAATGTTCTACTGCCCCACGACGGTCTAAAAGAAGTCCTTCTCTTTTTTTAAATAGAAATAAACTTATTATTTGTTAATTATTCTTTCCAGTTAGCGTGGGGTCTCATAACAGCGTTTCCACGTGTGGAAATAATTTTACTATCAGTTTTCATCGCCGGTTTTGGAGGCTGTATGTTTTTGATCGTTCCCAATTATATAAGCGAAATTTGCCAAGAAACTATACGGGGCTCGATGACGTCAGGTGCCATTATATCCTACGGAGTCGGACTGATGATCTCATACATTCTGGGTGGAAATCTGTCATACAATAATATGAATTATGTATCTTTAGGCATATCCGTTTTTGGTATATTATTGCTGAACATCATGAAGGAATCTCCAACTTATTTGATGAAGAATGGCTTGGATCATGTAAGTTTTTTATTCTTTTCTTTTTTTTTATAACATGCTCCATCAACATATAAAACAGGGTAGATGAAGAAAAAAAATTGTGACAATGCGTGGTTGAACGCCGTGCTTTGTCGTAATTAAGATTAGCTAGATACACATTTTAATTTATTTAAGTTTACTTACTTACTTAGCCTCACGCTATATCCCTAGTAGGGTAGGCAGAGAGAACGTAGCGCTACGGTCTCGGCATACCTCTTTCGCCTCGTCCACTGTCATCAGCCTGTTCATACATGCCCTCTGGAGGGTCCTCATGCTTTTTACGTGACCTTCCGCCGATAAATTTTATTTTAGCTAAATATACTTTTAGATATGGCAAATTTAGATAAATAGAAAATATAAAAATAAATAATACATAAATAAAATCTTTTGATGAATAAAATATTTTTTTTTGCTGAGTGTATGTTATCTGTTATTTACGTCTTATAAATTAAAAAAAAACACTTTCCATGAACATGTAATACGTTGAGCAGCGCACTTTATCTTGTAACGGGAGCATGAAAATGAAAATATTACAACCAAATTAACTCCCGTCAAGTTTACAGTCAATCTCTACCAATTAACTAACTCTTGTCATAACATACGCAACTTCTACTCACTTCTTCGAAATATACGCAGAAAGTGGAGAATGTAGTGTCTTAACACAATGTCTCCTTTTGTACAAAGATCGAGGTCCCTTTATATGCGGGATACAGCGTGAAGCTAAAATAAATGAATAATAAATATATGTATGTACGATATATAATATCTATATTTAAAACGGTTTTCAATTATCTTTATACGTCTTTTATAATAAAAAGTACGTTTCAAAAATTCCTTTTTTATTTGTTTGTGTTTGTTTGTTACTTTTAATTTGTGAAGAAAACGCTTGAAATTGTTTGTTATTTACAGATTTAGATAAAAAATATGTATAAAAAAGTCACGTACACAATATTTGTTCAGGCTTTGACATATTTTTAATTCAATTAACTTGAATTTAAAAAAAATGTTGAAATTACTTCTTGGTCTTTCATTTATGTACATGCGACTGTTAACGTGACATATTATGAGTTTGATCCACTCTCAGCGCCACACAGTATCCCGCACATGGCAGGGTAGCCAGAAGAAACTTGGGAACCTAGTGTTATGACAATAAGTTCCACTTTCATTCCCCACTTTCCGCCGAATATGAGTGCGTGTTGAGTGGCGGAACTCAACTCCGCGTTTTGCTTTGTACCAAAACATTAAATATTTATATTGAAAATATTATATATTTCATTTCCTCGAGTGGGGATTGAACCCACAACCTCTCGGTTACAGTCACACGCTTGTGCCGCTGCACCACGACAGGCCTCGATCCGCACTCGAGGAAATTAATTTTTCTTCAATTTTTCGTTTTGGTAACAAGATCTTTGTCTTTTTACCAGGGTGAAAAGAAAAATATATGTCCTTCATCAAAAGATCGAACCCACAACCCACGGTTAATAATTTAATCTTAATAAAATTATCCTGTACACAGGAAGCAGCCAAATCCATAGCGTTTTACAGATCGGAAAGTATAACTTCAAAAGAAGTGACGAATGAAATGAGTGTCATACGAAGATCGTTGAATCCAGATATGGAAAATGGTGTGTATTTAAATATTTTCACAAAATAAGATACTGATATTGAACTTTTTTTATTTATTATTTAATAGCTATTAATTATTATATAATAGCTAAGGAAATTGAGTTTTTCGTGGCTCAGGGTCAGGGACTAGTACACCATGCAATTTTGGTTTGGTTTTCCAAAGTGTTAGCGTAACGTATGTTACAGTGTGGTAAGCGTTTCAAAGTGTTCCACACTTTAAAAATATGTATATCAGTCATTTAATGATCATTAGTATGATGATTAATGATCTTTATATAGCGGAAAATTAAAAAATCTCTGTACAGAAATGCATATAACGAAAATAAATCGTAAACGTGTTCATAAAAAATCTTGACATAGCCAGATAAGAACGTATAGCTTAGTGCTCTAATCTCTTATATGGATAAGAGGAACTAGTTCGAATTCTGCTGTATACAATTTTAAGTATGTTTCTAAAGATCTAACAGTGAAAATGGAAAAATAATATATTGTAATATAAGTAAAGTAAAATATCACGTAAACATTGTGCCAGACTGATAAAGGCAACCAGATTATGTTAGCTTCTAATCTTATAGAGATTAATATATCTACAAAGATCAAGTTAAATATTTCATATTATATCTTAATTGTTCGACATTTGCCAATGCATGTCAGAAATTGATGTACAGAACCCTGCCTGATGGATACAGTGGGATGGTAAGCAAACTATAAAAAAATGTGAAGTATAAAATATGATGATAGCTTCTTCTTCTCCAAATAAATGTTTGAAAAAACGTATTTTTTAAATTTTATTCAAACGAGGAAGTAAATATAACTCAATTAATTCTTCGAACGGGAGTCGAACCTACAACCGCTGCGTTTACGCACGCTGTGATACTACGCCACAATAGTTTCACTAGAATATGCTTGAATATAAAAAGATATAAACAGATTAACAAATGTTTTACATCATATGTACATATTTTTAACTGATAACATTTTATGGCTATAACGAGAGTTACTATTTAAATAAATAATTAAAAAAGATTTTTTTACGTTTGCTTAGTTCAAGTTTATTGCCTACATCATGTAAACATACATATATACATGTATATATGTATATACATATATTCATACATACATATATGTATATTTACTTTTTTTAGTTAGCTTCTTTCTGTAACGTATGCCTAGTGTGTGTGTGTGTGTGTGTGTGTGTATGCGCTCGTATGTGTATATGTTGGTGTGTGTTAGAGGCGGAACTCAAGGCAGCGATTTGCCTTGAGCAGAGTATAGACATAAAAATATTAAATGTTTCATTTCCTTAGATGGGGATCGAACCCACGACCTGTCACGATTACAGTTACGGTTTGTGCTTCTGCGCCATGCGGGCCGCTGGTAATAAATATATATTGTAATACCTTATATGATATGATGTACACAAATAAGATTAAGTAATTTAATCTATGCGCAGACGAAGAAAATTATGGTTTATGGCGAGATTAATTTAACCAACCTTAAAGAAAAATAGGAAAGTAATGTGTTTTGTTGTAAATTAGAATTAACTATAAATGTTTTATATTGAAATGTTTTCTCTCTTTCAGCTTCACGTTGTTTTCCGCACGTAGCGAGGTAGGCAGATTAACCAAGACTATACTCCAGTTTTGTCTCAATTGCAGCGGAAATTGGGAAACGGAAGTGGAACGCAGTGTCTTAACACTAGGTTCCCCTTTGCCTACCCTGCTATGTGCGGGATACAGCGTGAAGATAAAAATAATATTAAGTTATACTTTTGAAATGAAACACTTTTAACCGGAGTCCGTGAGTCTACCCGTGACCACGGACTACTGTAAAGTGTTTGAAACATCGGGTTTCCAAAAAACTTGTTTAACAATCAATATACGCGATTAATCCGGTTAAAAGTGTTTCATTTAAAATGTGTAACTATATATTATATTACACTTGTTTACGCTTACTTAGTGACTGTATGAAATATTTCATATTTGAGATTTGAACTCACTATCATGATGTGCATTATTTGAGCACCTGTTCCCACAAAGCCCCTGGGCCACGATAGGCTCAACCACGACTGTAGGAAGTCTATCTAATGTTTTATTTTTTCTCCTAGTAACGAGGTTCAGCGCGGCATTGTGTTCCAACACTCAGTACGCAATGATATTACAAGAATTTGGCGGAAAATGATAAGAGAAAATACTTTAATGAAGAATAGAGTATCGTAACACAAGGTTCCCAAGTTCCCTGTCTAGTTTACTTCTGTGCCGGATACAGCGTAAACCTAAAACTGCTTTATATGAAATGTTAATTAAAAATACAAAACTGAAGCTGAAGATATCATATATGTAATTATGTATCTACGCTTTTTGTTACAGAAAACACTGCAGAGGAAAATAAATTAAATCCTGAATCTCAAACGAGACGAAAGTTGTCTTTACTGCAATTTTTGCGTAAGTAATATATAAAATCACGTTTCACTGTAGTAACGCAAAGTGTCAGTTCGATTTCGATTCGAGGTAATTGATTATGTTTATTTTGTCGTTCTTGTAACAAGACAAAATGTGACATTGTGTTACCCCATTCAAATGTCTCGAAAATTAGGTAAAGATTTTTGAGTAGACTGCCTTAATAGTAGATTCCTTATACAGTATAAAGAAAAAATAAAATATTTCATAATAATTTAATAATTAGCTTCACGCTGTATCCCGCACGAGGTAGGGTAGGCAGAGGGAACCTGGGAACCTAGTGTTAAGACACTCCGTTCCACTTCCGTTTCTCAATTTCCGCCGAATTTAAGGCATTGCGTGTTGAGTGGCGGAACTCAACGCCGCGCTTTGCCTTATTACCAGAGCGAAGAAATGAAGCATTAAATATTTAAATTGTAAATATTAAATATTTCATTCGCTCGACTGGGGATCGAGCCCAAAACCTGTCATTTACAGTCACACGCTTGTTCCGCTGCGCCACGACAGACCTCAGAAAAAATATTTACTACTTTTGTAAAGAATAAATGTTATTAATAAAAATATTTTTATATTTTTTGTTCTTTATAATTCCTTTTGTATTAACTAAAAAATAGTTAATTTTCTCAGGAAAATCGCAATCAACCCGCAGAGCTCTGGTAATAACTCTTGTCCTATATATGATAGCTATCTGCCAAGGCTTGGCCATAATACAAGTGTACTCAGAGCCATTATTCGAGGAAGCCTTACCGAATATGTCCGCAAATTTGACGAGCATCTTCTTTGCCATCACAAATACTATATCTGGGATTGTCTCCGCCTATTTATTGGATTATTGGGGGCGTAGAGTAAGGAATTTTGTTGTAATTTTGTTGTAGCTGTTCTCTATTTTGCCTATAAAATATATCTTTAACTTTACGCTATATCCTGCTTCAAGCTGTATAGGTAGAGGGATGGTTTCTTACTTACGTTGAAATAAATTACGTTATTTTTGTTTCCTCGCTGGTAAAAAGATAAAGCATGACTTTATGGTCAGTTATTCTAAAATCAGATAGAAAGTGGACAACGAAGTGTTTTAACACTATAGACCTCTGCCTCATGGTGTACATAAATAAATAGGAAACTTCTTAAATTGATTATATTTTACAAATCATCATCACCAAAATCTAACTTTCCCCCCAGCCGGTGATGATTTATTCATCAATAGCCGCTGGTTTCTGCTGTGTGGCTGTCGGCACTAAGATTCAGTTGCATTGGGGCCCGCACTGGCTGACTGCGGTACTTTTATATGCATTCTGCATTACTTGCACTTGCGGCGCTGGTACAGTGCCTTATATGATGGTGGCGGAGTTGTTCCTACCTGAGGTATGTTTGGATGGATATATGGAATAATGAATATCGTTAAAAGTAAAAATCAAAATTTAGTCATAGTTGGCTGTTATGACGAAACTTGTTCATATTTTAATTTCTTTGCTCTTGTAACAAATTAAAGCGCGGCGTTGAGTTACACTAGTCAACACGCAATGTTTCGAATTTATATGGTGCGCGATTCTAAACTATATGCAGCTCCGCATTTGCTTGCCGTACATGGGGGACTGCTAAAAAAGAATAAAAAATATAACTGGCAAAGTATTCACGTAACAAGAAAATAGTGCAAGCGGCGTGAAGGGTCACCAGGTTTCCATAGTGAGGCGAACGATTTCGTTTGGTTAAAGGTATACAGATTGTCCAGAATTATCTATGACAACTGCAGGACGTTCTTCGATCTTGTTAAGTTATTTTTATTTATAATTGTACTTGTTAAGTTATTTTTATTTGTAATTACGGAGTCCTTATCGGATTACTTTTTTGTTCATATTTTTGTGTGTTTGTTAAAATTAAACTGAAAATATTATTTAATTATAAGAAAAAAAAACGTTTTAAAACATATAAATTACAATCGAAAATTCAAGAAAACGTACACTAAGACTACATATATACAGGTATTTCATATTATTATAGCGTATGATCTTGAGAAAAGTTATTTTGCCAGACTGTTTGATACGCAGACAAACAAACAGACACACAAAATGATTCTTTGATTGGCTTTTTTTCTTTTGAGGTTCTAATATGTATATATTTTTTTTTTCAGGTAAAAAGCGTCATGTCAATGGTAGCTATACAGTTCGCGTGGTTCCTTAACTTCATAGTACTGTTTATATTCAATCCTATAGTCGCAGTCGTTGGATTGGGGCCGTTATTTTATTTCTTCGCTTTAATCAGTGTTTTTTCAACTGTTTTCTCTATGAAATACTTACCGGAAACAAATGGTTTGACCATCGATGTTATCCAAACGTTGCTAGTATCAAAGAAGAATCTTCCTAAATCATAAGTTTTATATATTTTTTTGTATTATAAGAAAAGGCCATTGTGGCCGTTTGGGATTTCCCCACAAAAGCAGACACAGCATGGCGTTGAGTTACGCTGTTTAGCACACAATGTCTCAAAAATTGAGCGTAAACAGAGGAACGTAGTGTTTTAACACTAGTCGGTTTCTTCTATATGGAAACATTAAATCTTTTTTATATTAAAGTTATTATGAGTTTATATACCTATATATTTAGGAGGCACTTAAAGATCATAGAGTAAGTAAGTGAGTAAGTAAGTGGTAGATTTATTAGAATTTTGTAAATTAGCAGCTAATTTATCTTTGTCGTTGCTAATTAGAAATAATATCATATTGTAGTAAATAATCATAAAATTCTATCATTTCTACAATATGTTTAAATAAATTTTG
Organism: Eueides isabella; assembly: GCA_019049475.1. Classification (NCBI taxonomy): domain Eukaryota; kingdom Metazoa; phylum Arthropoda; class Insecta; order Lepidoptera; family Nymphalidae; genus Eueides; species Eueides isabella. The sequence goes on from CM032407.1 coordinate 2,513,567, forward strand.
AAGAAATATTAAATATTGCCTAATAACAGCTTTTCCACGATTTAATTTTGTATTTATGTAAAAAAATACTTAGAATTACTGCCAATAGATAATATATTTTGTATTAACATCTTTAATTTAAATAATCAAAAAGTGCAAATCGAACTCAAAAAATTGGGTTACTACAATTAATTACTCACATTTTCCTCTAACAGATAAAACATGGCGTTGAGTTTTGCCACTAAATTAGTATCCTAAATACTCCTTCATTAATTTTCAATATAAATTCTTAGAAGCTTACGTAACTATTAAGAAAATTACGAATATTAATTTAGACTAATATCATTAAAAATGTATAAATATGAATGTAAATATTAGATTTTATGTTATGTTATTATAGGGATTCTGTGTATGCGAAAAATGTTCTCTTTTTTAAACAATAAACGTAATATTTTCTCTTCATGTGACTTTTAACTTTTCAATTGCTAGACAACCTTTTTCTATTTAAAATTGTAAGGGGATTCGTTGATTCAGAATGGCTCTTATCCCAAATAGACTTCTCAGTGCCATCTAGACTACCTAGATCTAAGAATGCAACATTGTTTCATGAAAAATTATGTAAAACTAACCTTGGTTATAATGCACCTCTTAACAGAATTTTAAGAACATTTAAAGAATTGAACTCAAGTCATAATGTTGATATTTCTTTTGATTCCCTAAGTAAATTCAAGGAATCCATAAAACTCAAATTCTTGTAAATTGTAGTTTAATTCAATATTGTATTCTTTTTATGTTTTATTTTTTTTTCTCTCTTTAATTATTATTATTCGAAATCTGATGTTGTCCTCTAAGAATGCAGTGTTGCTTTTAATTATTACATCATTTAGTACATATTTTTTGTTTGTTATGTATATAAATTTTTATGTAAAAATGTTATGTCCTGTTAGCAACCTAATAAATAAACAAATAAATAAAATAAAATTAATTACCATTGATAATTAGATTTTATAATTTTATTAGTATGTGCATTAAGTAATAAAATTTGTATTGTTCCATTGTAGTGTCACTCTCTTCTCCGTCTGCCAAAACCATTATTGCAAGTTCGCATTGAGTTATAAAGTGGAAATTAAAATCATATATTAAGATGGCTTAGAGTAAGCAATCAAAAGATATGAGCATTTGTAGATTGAATGTGTTGCATTTTGTATGAAATTCGTAACGTTTTCACCAACAAGGTTCCCGTAAACTAACAGTTAGGAAATTTAGAAAACATGAAAATTAAATATTTATAGGTTGTTTTAAATGAAATAAATTTGACCGGATTATTTTTGGAAACTTGACGTTTCGTACACTTTGCAGTAGTCCCAAGTAAACCATGTGACTCTTGTTTGAATTTCAATATACCTCGACCGATTAATAGGGTTGAATTTTTTTTTCATTTAAAATGTGTAATTATCGTGAAAATCAAAAATCATATAATTAACTCGCGGCCGCTTGCTTGAATACAATTTTCAACTAAATATTTTAAATTGGCTTAACTTTGTTATTTTTAAACCGATTTAAATAAAACCTACACTAAATGCCAAAATCATTATCAAAATATTATAGTGCCAATTGGATTTAAATCTGGTTAGTCGTTTCTAGAATTAGCGCGTACAAACACACAGACACACGGTCGAATAGACAAAAAAAAAACTAGTTTGGGCCCCAAAATATTATATTAATAAACGTGTATAAGATTTTTTTTAATATAACTTCGATGTACATCCAGTTATCAATTTCGTCAATGTACCGATTTATTATAAACATAAATGGGCTTTTCATAAAAAAATATATTTTAAAATTTCTATTTTAACTTCAATTCTTGTAAAATAAGTGCGCCCAACAACTTGTTGTGTTAATTTAGTTTTATAAGTCGTACTCTCCGTAGAACTAAAGTCCTAAAATTATTTTCTTCAGTGGGTGAGGTCCCACTTGCACTTGAGCGGTTTTTTACGTAACCCAAGTCTCCTTATCTTATTTAACTTATATTACAAATGTCATAATTTTTTGAAAATAGATATATACCTGCACTTTTCCTCATTTCTTTGCACGGATTTAAATCTTTGCATCAAACAAATTAAAATACCACATAAGCTACAATAATTGTGAAGATTTACAAATTGACAAAGCTTGGCGTTGAGTTCCGCCACTCGAAAATCATGTGGAAATTGAGTAATAGAATGTCTCAACTCTACCTTTCCTCTGTCTGTCGTTTTATATACGAAATAAAATAAGTGAACCTATGAAAATTTTAAATGTGGCTGTATATATTACAGCCAATATAACAACAAATTTAATCATTAGTAACTAATAAACCTGTAATTTCTTTGAGATAGAGATGAAATATGGGGTCACGGTACCAGAGATAAACGGGTATCCATGAGAATCCAGGGAGAAAAGCTTGGACCAGTGCCTTTTGCTGAAGCTTGGATCATTGCAAAGTTGGGTTTTGCGACCCAAGTGTGATTTTAAGGGGGGGCCCCCTTAAAATCACACTAAATTTATACATAAATTTCAAATGCTCTCACTCAATGCTCTCATTTATATACAACTAAAATTTACTAATAAGCAATAGTTGTAATTTTTTTCTTTTTTTTTAAATAAGTATAAAAATATAACTTTTATAAGAAAATACTTTTACACATTATACAAACATTGTACGTATGTAAATTGGCATATTAATATTTAAATTGATTAACGCTTGAATGCAACAACAACAGATTTATTACTGACATAAACAAAGAAACTCCTAGGTCTTATGTGTAAAGCACTAAAATTCATATTTCTATGAAAAAGTTTATTAATTTTTATTTATATTACCTGCTATTGTATTTTAAGCCTTATTTGCTTATGTATAATATTTAAATTCAAATAACACAAATATAATTTCTTTATAATAATGACAATAGAATTTGATTCTTATTTTTAAAAAGATAAAGCTGATTTTAGAATATAAGTTATTTGGTGCTCAAGCGCCGATAACTAGTGGAAGACAGTGGGGCCGATAAACCCATAAAGTGTTATTTATAAACTTTGACTAGTGTCAGATTAAATTTACTCCAAGACTTACGCTTAGATTAGGTAACTAACACATTAATAAACCCGGAGTAAGGATGTAATTATCTAATCCGAATCTACTCTCGGATTTTAACTTATTCCTAGGAGCTACATGGTTTAACGTCTGAGTATGCATAGACACTAATCAGTATACTGTGGCATAGCAGTGTTTGTTACAAAACATAACCTTAAAATTATATAGTTTGATGTTTGTTCGTGTGGTAATATATTGTTTAGTGATTTAATAAATAGGTTCATAAGTTTCGTGCATTATAATGGATATAGACTATTTCGTTAATGATTTGGAAATGATAGAAGAAATCGAAGAGAGGTCTCTATTATTGAGACGTGTAAAATTGTACAAAGTACGCAGTAATCCATTTGAAGACCTGCGAGATGATGAGTTTAAAAGCAAATACCGTTTTACACGGTCAACTGTTTATTTTATTATCCAAATGGTGCAAAATGACTTGGCCGGCGACGCAAGAGGTGGCTTTATACCTCCTCATTTGAAAGTTCTAACTGCGATAAGGACCTGGGCTCGTGGAGAGGTAAATAAACTATTTAGTTACCTACTTAGCATAATCTACAGTAATTTATAGTATCTACTGTAAATTAAGTCATTGTACCTATATTATTTACCTACCTATGTAGATATAAGTATAAGTACAAGCAAGTTCTATATAGGTAGGTATAGCTACCTACAATCTGAAAACATTGTGTTTTGGCTGATTACTACTATTAAATAAATATTTAGTTAGGTACCTATATTGTTGAATAGTGTATAATCTAGAAAGTTTTAAATTTCTCTACTGAATTTTACAGATTCAAGATGATGCAGGAGATCTGAGTGGATTCAGTCAGCCTACGGTATCTCTTGTGTGTAAACAAGTTGCATTAGCAATAGTCAAACACAGGGGTCAATGGATAAAAATGCCAATAAGTAACCAAGAACAAAACAGAGTAATTGCTAGTTTTTATGCAATTTGTGGCTTTAGACAAGTCATAGGAACAATTGACTGTACCCACATTCGTGTTCCAAAAGTAGCCGGAGATGTTGGACAGTATTATATTAATAGAAAAGGATACAGTTCATTAAATGTTCAAGTAAGTTTTCAGTTTTATTTCACATTAAAAATTGAACAATAATTATTGTATTTACATATATTCATATGCTATTAAAAACTTATGTCAATGTAATCAATTATCTCTTTTTGTAGGTTGTCTCAAATGCAAATCTACAAATCATGGATATAGTGGCACACTGGCGAGGCAGCACACACGATTCTAGGATATTCAATGAGTCTCGATTGAAACAAAGGTTTGAGAGAGGGGAATTTAAGGGACGACTATTAGGAGACTCTGGTTATGCCTGTACTCCCTATCTTTTTACTCCATTGTTGCATACCACATCAGTTAAGGAAGAAAGGTATAACAGAGCCCATATCCAAACTCGTAACACAGTGGAACGATGTTTTGGTGTATGGAAGCAACGATTTCGGTGTCTCCTAAGAGGTTTTACAACTAAATTGGAAAATACCAAGATATATATTATTGCTTTGGCAATATTGCACAATATTGCCTTGCAAAAAGAAGATATGGTCCCAGAAGCTCAATCTAGTAATGTTCCAGTTACACAAGCAGAAAACATTTCAACAAGAGGAAATGCAGCAAGAACAGCATTTATAAGTGAAAATTTTTAGCAATTTAATAGTATATCTTATTTTATAAATAAAACATAAATAAGTATAAAAATTTATTTTAATTAATTATAGCCTTATAACTTTAAATACGAGCTTCTCTAACTTTTCTTATTTCTAAAATTTCTTTCTCTAACAATACACATTTAAATTTTTCATTTTGAATATCCATATGAATTTTGTGCTCAGCTTCCATTATGTCCAACCGTCTCTGGTGTTCACTATCTTTTAACTTTTTTGAATATTCCAACATGCTGGTTACATAGTCATTGCTCTAGAAAAAATAAATTGACAATATAATTTATTTGATTATGAAAATGTATATAAGTCTTAGGTGGATGAAAATCATCAGTGATGATCCTTTAGTATAAGTATAAGTATTTATGGTGAATATCAAGTAAATTACCTTATTTGCCTTAGAACAATTTTTATACACCTTTTTTGGTTTAAATATCTGTAAAATAGAAATAATATCAGAATTATTTTTAAATCTGCATAGTTTCACAGTAAAAAATAAAAATAAGGTACAATTTTTGCATACATTTTTTGCTGCCAATGCTTCTGTATTTCTTTTTACTGGTGTTTCAGTGTCAGTCATGTTTTCTTGGGAAATCTATGTAAAATGTTCATGTTATGCATCATATTTAATGCTTTACTAAATCACTTGTGTACATTACAAGTGATTTAGTAAAGCATTATTATTGGCATTAATTATATCATCCTGATTCCACTGTTGAACAAAGAGGTTTACCACTTAGTGAGAGATCATGGCTGGCTTCTGGTCGTTCTGGTCGCAGTTTAAGATCTACCCAGGTCCAATATTCACATATACATACACCATGAAAAAATGTGTTATTCATTCAAACACCTTTTCTTTAGTAACACTTTTTAAGAAAGGTAATAATAGCGATGATAAGAAGATGATTATAATAACTTACATCTGTTCCCTGACCTTCCAACTTTGTCTTTTCATTACCAAATAAATCAAGTGGAACAAGTATATCACTTTTCTAAAACAAAGCAGAAAATAAAAAGTAAAAATGTTTTATAGTATTACTCATACTAAACAGAATATTAATTTTATTACAAATGACTATCAACTAACCTGTAATGTGTAGGTAAATGATTCCGTGTCAGTTTCCATTTCTCCTTTACTCGTTAGCGGGGTGACAATCTGCAAGACAAAATATATTATCAATTTGCTTATATTTGCAGTTTAGAAGTATAAAAGTAGGTATTTAACTGGTTAGCTACACTGCTATACTCTATTAATACATTACTCTCTATTAATACTACTCTATAAATACATTATGGTAACATATACAACCAAATTGGTCAGGAAATATACATACAGTTCCATCTGAATCATATATATTTTCATCCTGTAACAACTCTGCAGGATTCAGTAAATCAATTATTTTAATTTCTTCCTGACTGGGTGATGTAGGTTTCCCACCACCACCAGTTTTACTGATATCTTTTTTAAAAGAACTAAATATTTTTCGGGCATTTATTTTCATCGTCTTCCACTGAATCTTTAATTGATTTAGTGAGCGTGATCGTTGATTTAATTCATTAAATCTGTTTATGTAAAGATGATTAGTATGAAAAGATGATTAACCTAGCCATATGATTAGGTAATTTAGTAAATGTATTAATAGGTATTCCATATATCAAAAATCATAATTGTACTTACTGTTTGTGAACTTCTTCCCAAGCTTTAATTTTTGATTTGTTAGTATTATTATCCAAGCATTTATTTTCTATAATTGGAGCATACTCCTTCAGCACCGATCGAAGTAATTCCTGTAACAGTAAACCAATATCAAAAATAATCTCTACCAATAAATAAATCAAAGATGAAATTAGTATCACAAGTTTTTAATTTACCTTTTCTTCTTCATCCCAGTTAATGGAACGATTGCGTTTTTCTTTTTGGCTCTTAAACATTGTTAAATTATTTCTTATTAAAAATTTACCAAATATCACAAAACAAAACTCACAACTTTCAGAAACTTTTTGAAATTACCACGAACACCGAGTTTTCTTAATTCTTGACAGCCTAAATCCACAACAATTGTCAAATATGTTGACATGCATCTAGCTGTCACTGTCTAAAATATCCATAATTACATTTAGTTCATTCTTTTTACTTTTAAAATCCGTGGGTTGCCATTACATACATCTTAATCTCGGTGTAAGGATTGTATTGCTACTCCGAACTTACTGCGAGTTTATTAATGTCGTCATTAATACAACGCTATTCTTACGTTAATCTAGAATTAGCTAGTCGGAGTGTAACTGGGAAGTAAGGGAGGAGTAGGGATTTTTTATAAATAAGACTGATAAAGTGAAGTGACAGCAACATATCGATATGTGTAATTAAATTTATTTTATTTATATAATTTTTTATTTATTTTATTTGAATTTTATTCAATCCAAATTAAGTTGTATTTGAAATTAAAATATCAATACTATTTATTACTCTTTGTGAGTAATTTATCGACATATTTTTTAAAGAATAAGGTAGACAAGTTAATACAGCCAGTTTCCAACTACTTACCAAATTCCTATGGCATTGGATCGTAGATGTCAACGTTACCTTTAGTCTAACTACCAAAGAAGAAAGAATACAAAAAAAATAAATTAAAACAAATTTCCACATGGGGATCGAAAAGCCGTTATTCTTCATAAAATATACTATTGAAACGTTGAATGAACTTTAAGCTCCCACTAGCTTTGAAGCCAGTTTTGCTGAGCAGAACCGGCTAAAAACTATTGCTATTTATTATATATTATAATGTTTTTATCTATTTGGCTATATCAAGTAATCGTTGTTGGCTTATTCGTATGAACTTTCCTTCTTTGTTAAAATAACTGTGACGTTGTCATTGCATATTTTGTTTCCATATAAAAACACCAACATGCTCTCTAATGATATAGAGCTTGTTTTGGAGTTTGATTGGACGCTCTTAATATGGGGCCATATTTGGAGGTTGATTAGTGACTTGAGAAAAATTTTTACAGTTCTACGTTGGAAACCTGACGGAGTCAAAAAATACTGGGGCTCCATCTAAAGTATTGACCAACAAAACTCTGAATGCATTTCATGATGCTTTTCATGTAACCTTTTTTCTTACTAGAACATTAAAATCTCGTAAAAAATTGTTAAAATCTCGAGATTTGCTTTCTGCTCTTAGTTTTTTCGAAGATTAAATTAGATTAAAACCTGTGGCCTAGTCTGGGGATTTGGCTTTCCTTTATTAGGGAAAGTATTGCCGGTTCCACGTTTTCTTAGAGGACGTCAGTGACGTGTCAGTAACAGTTAAGGCACTGGATTGTTTCACGGAGGGTAAAGTAATTCTACGGTAGCATTAGTAAAGCCTATGCAGTCTAGCCAGAATTTTGATCACTTATAGATTATCAGTATCGGCAGTATGTTGCACACTATCAACACATTATCAGCTGTATTGTCAACCCATTGTTTCCTTTGTTTTCTAGTTCTATGATAAATGTGACAATGATAAACAGTCATTGAAAGGTGGCTCGTTCGGTATTACTGGAACGAGTCATAATAAGATCCCAAGGCAAAGGCATTATCCACTGATCACGCTCTTTGCTTGATGTTCCAAAGCTTTGGAACTGTTTTCTAGATTAACGATTGCGATGTTATTCAGAGACAGTTATGTCAACTTTCTTCATATTAAAGCAAGCTTACAACAATCTTTTTTGCACCGTCAGGGGCGTTTGCGCCAGTTTGCGCACGTTACATCTTCGTTCTACCTAGCCAGTGTCAAGTGGTCCAGTGATCTTGACATTTATTCACTATAGATAAAAAATATAACTATTGTTCTTATTCAATTTTGAGAGGTAATTTTATACACCTACACACAGTAGTATATCGGTAAATACACACAGCAGTATACTCAGTAGTATACCGGATTACGGGTGTCTAACAGTGGTGTTCGTCGTCTGCAACTAATGTCAGGTATTCAAAGTTTGATACCAGGATCATATATGAAAATAACTAGTGAGATTTGAAACATTATCCAATCATGAATGACACAAACATTCTAATTGCATTACAATGTAAGTAGGCTGATTTGAACTTCTTAATACTTTTATATATTTTAACATGATTTGTATATAACACATATTTATAAGTGCATTATCTTCAAGCAGATAAGATTTTACAAATATACTCGCATTTGCAGCAGTAAGGTATATTGTTAGTTATACTTTTATTAAAATGATAAGTAGATTTAAGTTTACTTAGTGATAACAAACTATTTTTAATATTTTAATTTGGTATCACATGTCGTAGGAAAGGTAGCAGGAAGTCGGAAACCTATTGTTAAGTCACTTCGTTCTATTCTCTAATATCAAAATATTATAAGATATATTAAAAATATATATATTTTTTTATTTCTTCGTGTGGGGATCGAACTCACAACCTATTGTGTTTACTGCCACACAATTGTACAATTGAACATATATATTTTTTTTCATTTCTTTCTTCTAGTAGGATAAAATTTGGAATTGGATTCCATCATTTGACAAGTAATCTAGGAGAAAATAAAGTACCCTTTTTACACTACCGATTTTACAAATTGAAAATAAAAAATAAATATATCAATCTAATATTATTATATTTTTCGTAGCTAACTACGAGGTAAACAAAGAAAACTTACTGAGTCTATACAGTTTTAAAGAAAAGTCAATAAACGTTATTCAATACGTCTTCTTTGTTATTGAAATGAAAAAAGACAATAAATAAAAATGACATCTAGAGTTTTATTTCTAGAATAAATATAAACATTAAACGAGAGGGAATTGAACTGTATGCACTTATTTCCTAACTAACTTCTAAGAAACAAATTATATTATACAAATATTCATTATAAATAATCGATATATTATTAATAATAATATATCGATATGTAATTAATTTTATTTATCAATGATAATAAAAGAAAGTAATAAAATATCGATATTAGTCTCACCTCACTATACCATCTAGTACACAATAAAAGTAGTCATTCAGATCTCAGTGTTGTGTTTTGCTAGTCTGAGTGTTAACACGTTGTTTTGTGTCAAAGGTAATAAAAAATATATACTTTTAATATTAATAATTAAAAAATGTTTTTAATAAATTATAAAATAGTGATATAAACGGATGTCATTAGATGTCATCGTGACGCAGTGATTCAGCATCTAACTTTAAAGTGCCGGTTTTAGATTCGATTCTTGCTCGAGGAATTGTGTGTATTTTTAATAATTTTTAGTACCCCGATTTGACAAAGTGTATAATTTTCAAAGTTATAGTACTCAGCTTCACGCTGTATCCTGCCCATGGCAGGATAGGCAAAGGGAACTTGGGAACCTAGTGTTAAGACACTCCGTTCCACTTCCATTCCCCACTTTCCGCCGAATTTTGTACATTAGCGTATAATTAACTTACACAGCCTGGAAAATTTAGCGGAAAGTGAGAATTTTACCTTCGCCTGGTCTGCTCCTGCATCTTTATATTTGTAACCGGTTTAAAATTAGTTTTTTTTTATATAACTATTATACTTCTACTAGAAAGGTCAATTAATTATACCAGGTTATAATAATCATCATTATATATACTGAGTTGTGTTCTCGAATTTTTTTAGCTTCACGCTACAAAGGTAGCGTGCAATAGATAAGGATCTATCTGCACATTCTGAACCCAAGTCTTCACCATGTTTTTTTACATTGCATGTTGATTGATAAAACTCATGGCTGCGTTTTTATATATTTTTTTTCTTTACACTATATCCAGCTTGTAGCAGAGTAGGCTGAAGTATTTTCTGATTTTTGCAGCATTGAATGGACATCGACTCGATGTAAAATATTTTAACTTAAAAAAGTTTTGTTTAGAAGAAATTAACTTTGATACATACATACATACACATACAACTGTGTACAACTAAAGTGACATTCATTCACGCCATTTGACTCCAGTCCCCTTGCACTCGTATCTGCGCGTACGCAATTTAAAAAATTATAGCATCCGGTCAAACACATTTCATTGTTAGTTAGTAGCTTCGTACGTTTTTTTTTATTGCACTAATATAACGGAGATAAGTGCGTGTTACGTACATATATGAAAAATATGTTCTGTTTGGTTGTCCTGATAGCCAGAGACATCTAGTATTACCCTAAGCTCTTCACTTAATTGTCAGAAACTTTCCTCAAGAACATAAATATAATCAGTCCCTACCCTAAGTAGGTGTTGAACCTGTAACCTTTTTTTTTTTCAGCTTATATATAAATAAAAGTATTTTTAGATTTACACTGTTACTCTCTCGTATCACCTCGCAGTATAGGACCATGGAAGCTGATAACCCAGTCTTAAAATACTCCATTACCATTAAAACGCTTCCATTTCCTTCCACTAAAGTATAATTCTATTGAGTGGCGGAAGTCAAAGGCACACAAATAAAAGACATAGATCTATTTCCCAATTTTGGTAAGAAAATAACGCATTTTCCACAGAATTTGATGCGTTGATAGGCTGAGCTCAACGCCGCGCTTTGCCTTGTTGCCATAGCGAAGAAATGAAAACATTAAATATTATATTTGAAAATATGAAATATTTCATTCGTTCAATTGGGAATCGAACCCAAACCCTGTTTTTTACAGTCACATGTATGTGCCGCTGCGGCACGACAGGCTTCTTAGTATTCGGATCTGCCGATATAAAACTTGAAAAGAGACAATTAAAATAACTTATTTTTAACTATTTTTAAATTGTCACATTGTAATTATACTTAATTGTTATTATATATTTATCATACTAGTTATTATAATTTAGTTATTTTTAATGGGTACGAAATGCTATTCTTATTTTATGCTTTCTGTTTTTTTTTCTGACATTAAGAACACAATAAGCGGCGTTTAGTTCCGCTACTTAACACGCTATGTTTTGGTAACTGAGCATTGCGTGAGAAAAGAATCTCTTAACATTAGCTTAGGAGGCCGTCAGTGCAAAGGTGCTCAAGTTTGAGCCTTAAAATAAACCGCCGGAAGTGAGGTGGCAAATAAGGAACAGAGTGTCTTAGTGCAAGGTTCCCAAACACCCACTATTTACCTCGGTATTTATATAGCGACAATCGATTAAATTCAAATTCAATTCAAATTCAAAATATTCTTTATTCAAATAGGCTTTAGCAAGCACTTTTGAATCGTCACAACATAAAATTACCACCGGCTCGGAATGCAGTTCTGCTGAGAAGAGCCGGCAAGAAACTCAACAGTTGCTCTTTAAAAAAAATGAATATAGAAAAATGTACTTAATTATTAATCAACTATATATTTACGATAACTTAAATAGTTTCTAATTAATATTTAGCTATATTTAATAGTTTTTTAATATATACATATTAATGAATATTTAAAAGTACATTATATTAGTTAAGAAAATTTCCACGTGGTAATTATTTATCCCGTTACATAATAATGGAATAGGTCAATGAATGTAATGAAACACGCCACGAACAAAGTACGTTCGTTATTATATAAACATACATACAAACTAGATTTATATATATATCATATATCATATGTGAAGCCCGTCGTGGCACAGAGGCATGAAATGATCTGCACTCAAGGGCAAAGCGCCGCGTTGAGTTCCGCCACTCAACGTGCAACGCTTCCGCAGTTCTAAGGAAAATAGGAGAACTTCACGATTGATCCTACACAAAGCAGGGTATGCAGAGGGAACCTGAAAAACAAACCGTTCCAATTAAAACACTTCCGTTCACCACTCGTCGTATTCTGTAGGAGATAATCTCTCGACTCGAAGAGATATATGATATATGAACTTACTTTGTACCTATAGTTTTTATTTAATTCTGGTGATATAAAATACAGCAAGTACAATTCAAGAACTTCGTGCGACAGCACAGCAATAATGCGCTTGACTGTAAAATTTACTATGGTGGATTTAATTTCTACTCAAAGTAATGAATTATTTTCATGTTATGATTTTGATGGACAGCGTTATGTTCCGCCACATAACACATAATGTTTCGGAAATAGGCAGTAAAATGGGTAAATAAGTGTCTTGACATTAAGTTACCCCAGCCTTAGCCCCAGTCAATTTATTTACTAATACTAATTTAAGAAATATTTTTTCAGATTTTGAAACTATGAGAACGAACTAAAAGCGGAATTATGGCGGAAAAAACAGAAGTTCGCTTCGAAGAAGCTGAGAATAGAAAATATGTAATTCTCACAACAATAGCTTCTGTTTGCGGAGTATTATTATGGCTGGTTAAAAATTCGCCATTTTTGGGAGGTCTCATCATTACTTTGGCCATTTATTTGATGACTGGGGATCGATATCAATGGGTCTACATATGGAAAAAAACATTTTGTAGAGATATGCTGTAAGTATAGCCTATGTACTTAAGACGCGGCATTCAGTTCCACTACTTTAAGTAAACTCTTATGTAGGGAACCTATCTCATTATTAGGTTCCCTCTGTGTCACCAGAAAACAGCATTTAGTCTTTTTTAATATAACTTGTTCCAAATAAATAATTCAATTAGTTTACTTTTATGACGCTGTTATTCCCAAATTCGAAGGTAAGGTAATGTTTTAGGGTACCGTATCTCAAAACCCAGTGTAAACACTTATAGGATAATTTGTCCATCTATCATCATCTCAAGATCATTATTTATTATCTCAAGACCATGATCAATATTGAGTGGTATTAAACTGAAACAAATATCAATAATTACGGTCTAAAAATCTTTAAAACAAGAGAAATAATAACTTCTTAGTTAAAAAAATCAAAGATATGACTATTTTCGCTATAAATAATTAAAAACTAAATAAATATAAAAACATTACAAACTTATATCTGTAGTTCATTTCATACAACATCACTGTATACGTCCGTAAATTTAAATTTGTCAAGTTTATTTACCGCGTAATCACGTGTCGCTCGCGTAGTCATTATTTTACACGTGATTTTAGCTACATCATGCATCAGCAACAATATTTTTATAATATACAGATAGCAAGTCCGCTATCATACTGTTTACATTTTTTCCCAACTATTACTGTGGCTCTAAAGTTCACTCTTTCTCTTGAACAGTATTATGGAAATCATTCTAATTAATACTAAACTTAAATTTAAAAAGCGTATATAAATTGTAGAAGCAAGATTTGAACCTGCGCCTCTGGAAAACCGTTCCAGCGCTCTGACCAACTAAGGCATTCGTTCAGAATTAAATGATAAGACGTAACAAGGGGACAGAAAAAAAAGAAAATGTCTTAACACTAGGTTCCCAAGTTCCCTCTGTCTACCCAGCCATGTTTTGGATACAGTGAGATACAGTCTCTACTAATAAAAATTATAGAATAAAAAGTATAAAAAATAAATATAATTATAATCATAAAGAAGTGGATTAAGAACGACGTGGTGCAAGAGCACAATCTTTCGAATGTAAACGCTCAGGTTATATATTCAATTTCCAGTCAAAAAATAAGGAAATCTCGTTCTGGAAATAACACACCTAATCCTATAAAATTCGAATTATTTAAAAGAGATGGAGCGTCTTAATTCTAAGTCTCCAGGTTTTCTCTGCCTCTAAAGTACTTCTATTTACGGGATACACTTCAGGTGTAAACCTCAGAAAAAAATCAAAATAAATTTGAATCAAACTTGTAACCATTGCGTTCACAGTAAGCTGTCCTCGATATATTGTCTGTCATGTGGTATAAATTACACAGTATAATAACATAACCACATAAAAGGGATCAAAGTACAACAGTATTGTATCGAGGCTTGAATTTCCATAAATACTAAGAATTATTAGTTTCAACTGTGAATATGTATAAAATAGGGCTGTCGATTTAATTCTACATCTATATATAAAAATAAAATTCAAATACCTGTTGGTCTGTGATTTCAAAATAACTACGTATATTGTTATTACCAAGATACCACAAGGTTCCCATTTGGGACCTATTCTATTTGAAATTTTTTTAATGATATAGCAAAATGCTTTAAATGTTGCCATTTTTATCTATACGCAGATAATCTTAAATTTTATAAGAAGATAAATAACATAAACAACGCATTGTTAATCCAACAAGACCTGGACAGATTAGCTATTTGGTGTAATGAAAATCAATTAAAATTGAACCACCAGAAGTGTTTTACTATTACATTCAGTAGAAAATTAGATACCATAAATTATATATACAACTTAAATGGAGAGGCACTAATTAGGACAAAGCAAATTAACGATTTGGGTATCACGATTGATGCTAAGTTAAGCTTTGTATCTCATATTGAAAATTTGTTAAAAACAACACTAAGAACGGTAGAATTTATCATACGAAATAGTAAAGAATTTAAAAAATCGCAGACTATACTAATATTATTCAATTCAATGGTGAGAAGTAAACTAGAGTATTGTTCCACTGTTTGGAGTCCTTTCTACCAAATACACATTGACAGGATAGAAAGAGTACAAAAGAAGTTTTTAAAATATTTAAATTATAATGGCAGTAAAATTAAAGAAAATAAGAGATATGTGGATATGTTAAAATTTTATAATACGCTTTCACTATACAACCGTAGAATCATACTAGACATTTGTTTTTTGCATAAGGTTATAAATGGAGGTATAAACTGCAGTAAACTACTAGAAAAAATTATGTTCGCTATACCAAGGCAAAATGCAAGGATGAAAATAAAGAAAAAATACACGTTTCTCAGTAGAAAAGTTAAATCGAACCTGGGCACAAATGCTCCTTTAAATCGAGCTACGAAAAGTTATAACGCAATTTGTAATAAATCAAAAATTGATATATTTAGAGACTCCACCACATTAAAAAGAAATTAAAAACATATTTGCAAGTCAAATAGATAATCCTCTTTGTTATTCTTTTATTATATTTTTTTTTATAAATAATGTATATTTTAGATGGTAAAGTAGTTCTATATGATTATTTTAATTTGTATGATTGATAGTTATCATTGTTTTTATTTTCTATATGTATGGTTATTTTTCTTTTTGGGTTTTAGGTTTTTAGATTAGGAATATTTATTTTTATATCTTGTTGAGCTAGCCTGTAAGTGTGATGTACAATAGAAAACATATTTTTGAAATTTTGCATGTATTTATAAAACTTTTTTGTATAATTTTGTATGTTACGTTGGCTTGCCTAATAAATAAATAAATAAATAAATACTCTACTAGTACACACATACAATTTGAATATTTTTCTTATTTTTGTCTGTCTGTCCACTAATATGTTTATTAATCCATTTTGGTTGGTTTTTTAGGCCGTTGTGACTGAGGATTGTGATTGTCTGGGTATCAATACATTACGGTAAACGCGATAAGTGTGGGTTTGATTGCCACTCGAAAAAAAAAAAAAAAGTATTTTCAATTTTTGTCACTTTTTCATAGCGGCAGAGCGATAGCGTTAAACTTCGCCTTTTAATATACAATGCTAGAATGGAAAATAGTGAGCAGAAATGTTTTGACACGAGCGGCCTCCTAACTCTAGATCTTAGTATTCTTAGATAAGCACAACTAGGGTCCCTCCAGCATACCCTGCTATGTCGTAAAAAGCATGAAACTACTTTGCTTTTGCTACATAACTACTACAATAAAACTTGTACATAATATTTATAAAATAAAATAAAAGTAACAAAATATGTTGAAGGGAAGTAGCCAATGTATAATAGTAAAATTACAATTAAATCTGGTTAGCCGATTCTAAGATGAGCGCGTACAAACGTACAGACAAACAGACAAACAGACGAACAGACGAACAGACGAACAGACGAACAGACGAACAGACGAACAGACGAACAGACGAACAGACGAACAGACGAACAGACGAACAGACGAACAGACGAACAGACGAACAGACGAACAGACGAACAGACGAACAGACGAACAGACGAACAGACGAACAGACGAACAGACGAACAGACGAACAGACGAACAGACGAACAGACGAACAGACGAACAGACGAACAGACGAACAGACGAACAGACGAACAGACGAACAGACGAACAGACATTTAGAAAAGATTTAGTGGCCCTATTATATTAATAAACGTCTCCTATAAGATTTTTTAAAAATATATTTTAAAAAATCTTAAAGGATCCTCTATGTACAGACGTTGATCTGTTAAGGATTTATTATAAATATAGTCGCAAATAAACACCGGTGCAGCGGTCACCAGACCGATGTCAATTTCACAATCAGTCAAAGACCTATTATATACTTTAAATTGATAACCTCTACATTGACACGTCGGTTATTAGGTCAGCGTATACTCTTAGCCATGACTCTAAAAATAATTGTTGTGTATGCAAATTAAATTAAAAAAATATATGCAAAATGGGCTAATTTTTGTTTGCTGCGTTGAGCTCCGCCATGTGTTTATTATGTTTAAATTTAAATTTCTATTAAAAAAAACTCAATTTTTTTTTATACATTTATAACAAAACACAAATCAGAATTCGAACCAGTACTCAATGTTTATATCAATAAATATTTTTTTCTACATTTTTTTTTTCAGCTTCACAATGTATCCCGCACTAGGCCGGGTAGGCAGAGGGAACGAAAGTGAAACCTAGTGTTATGACACTCCGTTCCACTTCCATTCCCCACTTCCCGCCGAATTTGAGGCATTGCGTGTTGAGTGGCGGAACTCAACGCCGCGCTTTGCCTTATTACCAGAGCGAAGAAATGAAACATTAAATATTTAAATAGAAAATATTAAATATTTCATTTCCTCGAGGCCTTGTTTATTTTAATACATAATAATTGATTTAATATAATTAATATATTTTAATATACAATTCGAATATATTTTACATTTCGGAGACCAAAGTTCAGCATTGTCCGTGTAATTTATAAATAAACTTAATAGTACAGGATCCCTAGAACACTTTTCATATAAATTTTTTTTAGCTTCACGCTGTATCCCGCACGTGGCAGGGTAGGCAGAGGGAACCCGGGAACCTAGTGTTAAGACACTCTGTTCCACTTCCGCTCCCTACTTTCCGCCGAATTTGAGGCATTGGGTGTTGAGTGGCGGAACTCAACGCCGCGCTTTGCCTTATTACCAGAGCGCAAAAATGAATTATTAAATATTTAAATTGAAAATGATAAATATTTCATTTCCTCTACTGGGGATTGAACCCAGACCCTGTCGGTTACAGTCACACGCTTGTGCCGCTGCGGCACGACAGCCATTCCTAATTTATTACTGACAAATATAAATAGTATAGTAGCATTGCCTCAAATTCGACGGAAAGTGGGGAACGGAAGTGGAACACAGTGTCTTAATAGGTTTCCAGACACAGAACACAGTGTCTTAATAGGTTTTAAAGTTGTGTGCGGGATACAGCGTGAAGCTGAGTATTAGTAATATAGATAGTAATTATTATGACATTCATTATTAGTACTACATTTTTTGAGCGTAAAACCGAAACGTAAAATATGCAATATCAAGCCAGCCAATAAACAAAAAAATAGCTGGTTAGTAATTATTTTTCATGACCTTGTTTAATATACATCTTTCAGAGGGGGGACTCCCTAACAAAACCAAAAAAAATAGTTTTGTAATACAAATATTTTTTTCACGTTATTTTCATAATTAACAAAGAAAAAATCGGTTTGTAATATTTTTTTTTCGTTCGTTTTTCGTCCAATAAACATATTGCACCCTATTAAGCTACTATTAAGTAACATTACTGTAAGGAAAAAAATGAGCGTCTTTTCAAAAGGAAGCTATTCACGTAAAATCAACTTGTTAGTAATAAATTATAAAAAGTGTTCTAGGGATCCTGTACTATAAGACATGTCATTGACTTTATTATTTAAAAAAAAAAGTTAATATATTTAAGTTAGTTAAGGTATTTTTTATGAGGCCGGTTATGGCACAAGAGTGCAAACATGTGATCGTAAATGCGACAGGATGTGGGTTCGATCCTCATCCGAGTTATCGAATATCCGATATTATATTTTCCTTTTCTTATTATATAAATAACAGTACAAATTATTTTAACGAAACTCAAGGGACTGAGATTTTTTGTTGTTATAAAGTTACCGTTTATTATGTGGAGTAAACATTCAATATGTGGGTTTTAATGCAAACCGACCAAGTTGTACTCACTTCTACTTTATAAGGAGTTTAGCGTTATAAAAGACAACGTTATAAAGAGCTTACTAGAGCACTGTAATTATATTCTAGGCAAATCACAGCGTTGAGTTCCGTTATTCAACAGGCAATGCCGCAAATTTGGTGGAAAGCAGGGAACGGAATGTAGTGTCTTAACACTACCTAAATATTTGTAGCAACAACGTTAAGCTGAAAACAATAACAACATTCCATCTCAATAGTAGACTGCCCCAGTTACTTAAATTAAATGTAATTTACATACACTCAATATCTTATGTAACATAATCATTCAATAAAGACGACACCTAGCCGGTACCGGTACAATGGGTACTGTTCGGTTTAATGCGCATATATAATCGAAATATATACATACTAAACTTAAATTTAAAAGTTTTCTGTCCTAAGTGTGGAATAACACTTTAAAAAGTAGTAGAAGTATATACATTTTAAATGAAACATTTTTAAACGGATTAATCGCGTATATTGAATACTTTACAGTAGTCCGTGGTCACGGGGAGTCTACCCGTGACCACGGACTACTGTAAAGTGTTCGAAACGTCGGGTTTCCCAAAAATGTTTACCATTCATACGCGATTAATCCGAATAATGTTTCATTTAAAATGTATAACAATCGCGAAAATCAAAGACATTATTAAGTATATACATATTTAGATAAATATATCGCTTAGCGTCCAGTGTGATGCCTGTCGTGGTTCAGGGATGATCGTATTCAAAGACAAACGCGACTGGTTAGTTGTGGATTCAATTCCCAACCGAAGAAAATAAATATTCTCGATTCTAAATATTTATTTTTCTCATTTCTTCGTATCGGTTTTAAGAGCTAAGCGCGGCGTTGAGTTCCGCCCCTTAACACGCAATGCCTCAAATTCGACAGAGCGTAAGAGTGTCAGGCCAACCAGCCTGTCCTCGATTCCCATTCGGGAGAACGATTCTCTTATTTTTCATTTTCGTAACAAGCAAAAGCGTGGCACAGAATTTTGTCACTTCACACATAATCTTCTTAACGCTACCTAAGGAGTTAAACATTTTAATTGAGTATAAACTTTTTGAAATATAATAAACGAATTTAATTTAAAACTACTTTATAAGATCTAATTAAAAAACTAATTTTTGTGATTATTCAACATTTTAAATAAAACAAATTTAAACATGCGGTCATGTTTGTGACCACAAACTACTGAAAGTGTTCAAAACGTTGGGTTTAACTGGTTTAATTTCTTACATTTAAAATTGTAAAAAGAGATTAAATTTCTTACATTTAAAATGTAAAAAGTGAGGCCTGTTGTGGCGCAGCGGCACAAGCGTGTCTGTAACAGATATGTTCTGGGTTCGATCCCAGTCGAGCAAATGAAATATTTAATATTTTCGATTTAAATATTTAATTTTTCATTTCTTCGCTCTGGTAATAAGGCAAAGCGCGGCGTTGAATTCCGCCACTTAACAAGCAATGCCTTAAATTGGGCGAAAAATGGGGAACGGAAGCGGAACGGAGTGTCTTAACACTAGGTTCCCGGGTTTCCTCTGCCTACCCTGCCTCGTGCGGGAAATAGCGTGCAGCTAAAAAAAAATAATGTAAAAACTATTTATTAAGGCCAATTAATTCTAAGATGTGAACAACATTGATATCAATGCGTGAAACTTATAGAAATCAAAATATAAATAATTTTAGTCTACAATAGAAGTGCTTATTTACATAATAATGGAAATATTCCGGTGGTCTCGCTGAGTCAGCGCTATACCATCACTTAGCCTTATACGGTCGTTTTTACTTAGGTGAGTGCATAGCTAGATTCTTTTGGCTGCTCTACTTTGTTTTATTGTTCGGGTGTTCTTCTCTCTCGACCCCTTAGAGGGAGAGGGGTGACGGCATCAAGGCTAGAGCCCTCGTGCCGTAGATGTCATTCGGCGCCTATCCTACATATATATATATATATATATATATATATATATATATATATATATATATATATATATATATATATATATATATATATATATATATATATATATATATATATATATATATATATATATATATATATATATATATATATATATATATATATATATATATATATATATATATAATATATATATATATATATATATATATATATATATATATATATATATATATATATATATATATATATATATATATATATATATATATATAAATCAATTTTTATTTTTTTTTATTTTGGATAAACTCTTTGGAAAATCTTTTATTTTTTTTTAAATTTACGAAAAAAATCTTAGATTGTATAGACACTGTTTCTCTTACAACACTTTTCTCCAGTACATATTTAATTTACACGAGTGGAGATCGAACCCACAACCTGTCGTTACAGTTGCACGTTTGTGTCTCTCCCTTCTTATAATATTATCGTACATTTCCATACAAGTTTGACATTCGACTAACATTGTCAGGCAAATCATGAAGCCGCGAGGTCAAGGTATAAACGGACACCTATTTCAATAGAGTAATCAAGAACATCCGCCCGTCGATGGAAAGATTGTCAATTTCTATAGAACACCTTTACGATTGTGGGATAGACTGAAGTCCAAAATGATATTGAGTTCGCTGCTCGTAAACAAGACGTTCGTGGGTTCTAAGCCTACATAGAGGAATTTTTCATTATTTAGTTTTAATTATTTTCTATTTTATTTAATTTTAAGACAAAACGCGGCGTAGAGTCCTGACATTTGATATGCAATGTCGAACTTTTGATCTTTGGTATAATTATTGAAACTCTACTTAATTTCGTTTAATAATTAACTGATAAGCTTGCACAAATACAGTTTATTTATTTATATATTAATACATAAAATAGAACTTCTTTTATAAAAAAATGCGCATTCAAAAGAGATTAAAAAAATTGTCAAAGTTATAATTTAAAATTACAGTAGAATATGTTTATAATGACATCGAAGGGAAATGACGCATACGTTTCAGTAAGCGGAAGTCACACTAAGTATTAGGTAAAAGAAAATCTGTTTTTCTAAAATTGCTGATTTTTCTTTTACTACCTAATCGTGTGTTTATGTATTTTTTATAGAGAAAACCAATGAAAAAAAAACAGTAAAATGTGTACTTATACTGTTGTTGTTTTTATTTTATATTGTTTTCGGCTTCACGATGTTTCTCGCACGTGGTAGGACATGTAGAGAAAACCTAGAATTAATATCTAGTAATTTCGTAGAAAGAGAAAATTTTGCGAGCGACCACTATTGCTATTTATACTGACGCAATTTAAGAAGCATTAACTTAAGTAACATTTCATCCTTTTATCTTTTCCTTTTTTTAATTTCAGAGGACTAAGAGTTCTGCTGACAACAATGTTTACAATATGGATTTGGGAGAAAACAGGCACCACCGTGGTGAGTCGTTGGGCCAAAGTTGCTAAGAAATCACCAGACAAAAAGGCTTTCGTTTTGGAAGATAGATCAATAACATTTAAAGAGGTAATTAAAATGACATTTAAATATCTAAACAAGAAAAAACGAGTAAGAAGTTACAGAATTCTTTAAGCTCTTTGCGTTTCCTGGCCATCGATCTATTTTCGATCCAATCAAAGGTATAGTTTATGTTTCAATTTGCCACTCAACATAATATATCTCCGAAAATTTCAACAAGAACTAATAAATTTTGAGGCCACAATGTTTATAGAATGAAACAAAACAATATTGAATAAAAAAAATACATATATTAAAAAAACATTTCAATAATTCATAAAATATTTCAGGGCGACGAATTCAGCAATCGCATGGCTTGGTACTTCAAACGCCAAGGGTTCAAGACTGGAGAAGTAATTGCTTTGTTCATGGAGACTCAGCCTGAATATGTCTTCCTCTGGCTTGGACTTGCCAAATTGAGGGTCACCACTGCTTTAATTAATACTAACCTGAGGGGAGCTCAGTTAATTCACTGTTTGAGAATAGCTGGTTGCAAAGCTGTAATTTTTGGTGATGAAATGACGGATGGTAAGTTAGGTTTTCAAGCTGTATCGTGCACATGGCAGAGTAAGCAGAGAAAGCTTAGGAACCTAGTGTTAATACATTCCTTTTGGTTTCCCATTTTCCACCCAAATTCTGGTATTGAATATTGAATGGCGGAACTTAACGCTGCACTTTATCTTGTTATCCAAGCGAAGAAATGAAAATATGAAATATTTCATTTCCTTGACCAGAGATCGATACCACAACATGTCACGCTTACAGGACATAAGTAACGTGTGTCCGAGCGAGACTACAGGGCTAACTAATTTAAATAAGAAAATATAATATTATATAGAATCAAGTCCCGTATTGAGTAGTTAAAGTCTAGTATTTCTATTTTTTTTTATTTGAACAGGAAATTGAAAATAATTTCACGCAGATATAATCACATTGCAATTATATTTAAAATGTCATTCCACAGTTAGAAAAGAAAAATATTTTATACGTTTAAATTTTTATACGTTTAATTTTTTATACGTTTTTAAATTTAGTAAATTTAAAAAAGGTATAAAATTTTCAAAATTATTTTTGAGATGGTATCAACATAAAACAGTTGTAACAAGCCTATAAGAATTTCGACGTAGCTTGGTGAGAACGAATGACTTAGTCAGTCAGAGCTCTTGGACGGTTCCTAAGAGGCGCGGATTCAATTTCTGCACTGTTCAAATTTTGACACGTTTTTAAATTTAGTATAATCTCATTGCTCCACGAAGGCAGAAATCTATATTAGATAATATTTTTAATAAGCTTAGCACTTACGTAGCAGTGATAAATACTCGCTGCATGTACGTTTTTTATTAGTTATTTAATGATACGCTTTTACTTAAGCGGTGACCTTCAGTCTATATTGCATGATCGAAGTACGAATAAAAATGTTTATTCAAAATTATTTAAATTACTTACAAAATACATAAAAAATTAAAGTATGCTTATTTTTATTATATTTCATATTGCATTTAGGTGGCAAAATTATTAATATTTTTAAAGTCGTTTCCAGTAACGAGGCATAATCGTGGCGTTTAGTACCTCGACTCAACACGACCTTTTCTAAATCTCAAAAAAGGTCTTAAAGGAGAATTTAGTAAAGATAAGTTCCCAGGTTCCCTATGCCTCCTTTGCTGTATGTGGGATACAGCGTGAAGTTACAAGAAAAAATTAAATCATGCGTGTGCCAAGAATGCCAAAATAACAAAGATATGCTCTAAGCGTTTAGTTTTGTAATTAATTTTGTAACGTGCCTATCACTGTTGACCTCCAAGTACTCACTGTGTCCATTGAATTTTAATTTACATTGGTATATCTATTAGAGATTTCCTTTAGGGTCTCTAGAGGTTCAAGTACATTAGTAGGACATTAGCGAAGGTTGTGGGTTTGACTCCTACTCGGGGGAAATACTACTTTAATTTCTTACCATTTCTAATAAGACAACGGCGGCGTTGAGTTCCGCCATTTAATATGCAATATTTCGGAAAATTATAACGCCTTGTCGATGCAAAATATAGATAAAATGAAAATAAGAAAAAAAGAAAGCTAATTAATGTAAGTTATTTCATATGATATATTCGTTATTTTATCTTGTACTTTATATAAGTACAACTTGCTTTAAGGTTCATAGACTAGCGCCCGCAGTTTTGCCCGCTTGAATTATATATTTTTTTATTCTAATAATTTTGTCAATATTTAAAGTTGATATAACTTTTTCATTTTTTAACTTATTTAATGAAAACATATTCCAATATTGAGGGAAGAGTGCCGAAATGTAATAGTAAAAATTGCATTTAAATCTTGTTTGCCGTTTTTGAGATTAATGCGAACAAATGCACAGACTAACAGACAAGAATTTTAAAAATCACCTGTTACGTTAAGAAACGTCTCTTATAATATTTTCTTTAATTTTTTAAAGCATTTTGCATGTACAGACAGTGATCGGTTACAGATTTATTATAAGTACATATAAAAAGTCTTTTCTCAAAATTGTGTTGGCTAGTATCAATAAACTGCGTTCTGGTGGAGAAGGCTATAAATATCATATGGACGATAAAACGTTAAGATTTTAAAATATCAAGAAATTTATATGTACCAACAAAGATTATATTAAATTTGTAATACAAAAGTATCCCAAGAAATGGCTTAATATTTTTTTAAGTTTACTCATATAATTCAAGATAATTTTCTGGTTTACGTAATAAATCCTTAATAAAATTCAGATTGAGTTGCGTATACATAATGCCTTAAATATCATCGGAAAGGAGAACTGAGGATTATACACTAGGTTCCCAAGTTCCCTATGCTTAACTTTTTTTCTGTGAACCTAAAAACATATACAAAATTATTTAGGATACTTCTTTTTACATTACAGCCATAAAAACAATACAAAATGAAATACCAGACTTTCCACTATTTCAATACAACTCCCCGGAAAGAGAATGTACGACTGTGTTACCAGATACAATAAATTTAGCGGCCGAGTTAAATGAAATGTCATGTGAGGACTTCACAGATGTGGAACCGGCGAAGCCGCGGGATACACTGTTGTATATATACACTAGTGGTACCACTGGGTTCCCAAAGGCAGCTATAATTACTAATATACGGTAAGTTAATTGATATGCTAGACCTGTCGTGGTGCAATGGTACAAGCGTGCGAATAACGGAAACGGTAAATGCGAAGGTTATGTGTTCAAACCTCACGAAAATGAAATATTTAATATAACATTTCGTCGCTCTGGTAACGAGGTAAGCCGCGGCGTTAGGTTTCGCCATTCAACACATAGAAGTGACTTAAGGTGACCTAAGGGTCTTAAAATTAGGTTTCTAAGATATCTGTCTGTTCTATTGAACGCTCTGTTCGATTAACAATGTTGTTGTTGTGTTGTATGGGATATCATCACTATGTAATTTTTTTCCAGTGTCGAGTTCAGACACTCAACACGCAATGTTACAAATTCCAATGTAAGTGGAAAATGGAACGAATTCCCAAGTACCCCTCTGCCTATCTTGCCATGAGCGAAATACAGCGTGAAGCTGTTAAGTCTTTTAATGTGATGTATCTTTTAATGTGATGTGATAGCTGTTAAGTCTGTTGTTTCAAAATACCCGCGTTGAGAATATGCCATATATCATATCTATTTAAATATCGGAATAAAAGTTACACAGATAAAGTAGGCTAGTGTTTATTATAAATTATTATGATTACATTAAATAATTTTTTCGAATATTTATTTAAAAATAAATATGCAAATTTAGAGATGTGTTTCGAAAATTCAATCATGTGTATAGAATCTTAATCTCATATCTATGTTTCATTTCATAATCTTTGTCAATGTTTGACGAAATACATACAAAACTAACTTTAATTATATTTCTGCCACAGGTATCTTCTAATACCGCTCGGTGTACACACATCAGCTCGTCTTAATTCTTCAGATATTGTATACGATCCTCTACCTCTTCATCATACTGCAGGAGGAGTGTTAGGTGCTGGACAATGTTTATCACAAGGTTGTACTGTGGTATTGAAGAAGAAATTCTCAGCTAGGAGCTATTGGAAGGATGCTACAAAACATGGATGCACAGTGAGTGTTTTTATAGATTCATGATGTTCTCCACATATAGCACGGTAGACAAATAGATTCTGGGATCCTAGTGTTAAGATATTCTGTTCCCATTAAGACTTCTGTTCTCCATTTGTCGCCCGTTTCTGGAGGCTGGATTCTCGTTCTTCACTTTCTGTCCATATTTCATCATTTGTAGATTGGGTGGAATTCAACGCTGACCTTTTTCTTGTTACCAAAATTAGGAAATGTGAATACATTATATGAATAATCTTGTAATGAAATTGTTTAAGTTTTATTAATTGCCCATACAATATGTATTAAAAAATACATTTTATAAAACACAAGTTGTAAACGCTTTAGGACTACAACTATGATATTACTAAATTGACTAAATTATAATCTTCATTTGTTTAGTTTTCTGATGAACTGCTCTTTGGTCTTGCAGAATCAATTCTGCTACGTTATATGAAATTCCTTTAAATAAAAAAAAAATAGTCTCATCTATTTTAACTTGAACGTACTAGGATTTGAAGCCGCACCTCTTGGAATCTTGGGATTGGATGGATTCTAAATAAATTGAATTTCGTTTCGTATTCTAAATAAGTATTTATTAAGAATGATGAAAATATTGAACTCCTTAAATTTTCAGGTAACTCAGTATATAGGAGAAATATGTCGATATCTTTTGGCAGTGCCGCCAGGACCCGAGGACAGAGCTCACAAAGTAAGAATAATTATCGGCAACGGCCTTAGACCACAAATTTGGCAGGAATTTATAAAACGATTTGGTATTAAACGGATTTTAGAATTCTATGGAGCGACAGAAGGAAATAGTAATTTAGGTATGTTTAGTATTTTTTTATTCTTTTATACAGATCATCATAAATAAGCTGAAAGCCAAATTTCATAACTGTAAGTCAAAAGACGTAAGCAAAATTTATACAAAATGCAGCAAAAACGTTCCATAAATGAATGTATCTTTACATTGCATTGAATCTTCACCGTACTTCTACTGATTTGAACCGTAGATCAGATTCGTATCTCCATAAATTATGTGTGTAATTAAGTAATATAAATAAATTATCTTGATAGAGGAACAACAAAATGACCTTATAAGGTTTCCGTTTATTCTTTAACACAAAACAGGCACGAAACCCTAATAGCGTGTAAATTACAATTAAATTGCGATTATTGTAGCTTGGATTCCCATTCGGGCAATTTAAATTATTTGGGGCCTGTCGTGGCGCAGCGGCACAAGCCTGTGACTGTAACTAACAAGTTCTGGGTTCGATCCCGAGTCGTTCAGAAATGAAATATTTAATATTTTCAATTTAAATATTTAATGTTTCATTTCTTCGCTTTGATAATAAGGCAAAGCGCGGCGTTGAGTTCCGCCACTCAACACACAATGCCTCAAACTCGGCGGAAAGTGGGGAAAGAAAGTAGAACGGAGTGTCTTAACACTAGGTTCGCGGGCTCCCTCTGCCAACTCTGCCTCGTGCGGGATGCAGCGTGAAGCTAAAAAAAAAATATTTTTTTAGCGCTGCATGTTGGTACATGCAATGCTTCGAGAAGCTTCAAGTAGAGGAGGGGTGTTTTATTACCATCTGACTTTTCTATTGTATATGGTATACCATAGATAATAAAAACAATATATTTTTTTAATTTCGATAAATCTCAATTTTAGTGAACTTGGATTCTAAAGTTGGCGCCATTGGATTTCTGAGTCGACTAGTGTCCTCAATATATCCTCTAACCTTAGTCAAGTAAGTAATTTACAATGTAAAGGCTCCATGTGCCAATTTTTATAATATTGTTGTCGTAATATACTTGTTTATAATTTCTGTATTTATTAAGGTGATTTTAAATTCTGAGATTTAACCCAAGGAATATGTACGGAAATTATAGTAATTTTGTAGAAATTATTTTATCATTTTATTTCCAAATACGAGAGATCATTATACTCGTAATACTACCGCTTGTGGCTTCGCCCACTTGAACTACACAAATAATGATTTACTATTCTTAACTATTTATCTGTTTTAATAACATATAATTATAGAAACAAAGAATAATTTTAGTTTGAAAACAACATTTTCAACTTATTCAATGGAACAATTAGCTTGTAGCAATAAACACATATTTTGTTGAACACATATAGGCTTCTTCACTAATTTTACTTTCGTTTACTTACACATATAGGCTTCTACACTAATTTTACTTTCGTTTACTTACATTAAATGATTAAAATGAAACAAACACTAAATGTTACGGGAAACTTTCCAAAACATTAAAGTCAAATCTGCATTGAAATTGAATAAACACAAGAATTTTAAATTGCATCGTCATACCAATTGTCCCCAATAAAAGTTTATTCACGTAACTTTCTGTACAAAGAGCGATCAGTTAAAGTTTTCATCGTAATAGCAAATTTATGAATTGATATTATTATTTCTTTTCTAGATGTGATGAAGTTACTGGTGATATCTTGAGAGACAGAAATGGTAGATGCATCAATTGTGGACCTTACGAACCTGGTAATTAAAATAATAATAATTTAAATGGTATAAAGAAAAATACTTAATTCTAATAATTTAGCATTCGTGAATTTATTGCAAATGCTAGACTACACTTGAACTCTCGGCAAAACCTGGAACTTGCGACCTAAGTAAAGGTTTTAAAGTTCATTGACACTTTCTTTTAGACTGGCTGAATGTGGTGGTTTTCAAATTTAATTCCCAGTCAAAGAAATGACTGTATTTCATTGCTTTTACTATCAGTCAAATCAATACTTTCTCAAATTTGAACGAAAAGTAGAGAACGAAGCACTTCTTTTGTCATTAAGAAGCCAAAGATAATAATAAATGAAATAAACATCATCATGACATGATTTTTTTTAATTTAATAGCGATATGCGTCGATCAACATCTTAGGATCTTATCGCTAAGCTAAGCGGGAAACAGCGTGAAACTAAACAAAAGAGTAAATAATAAAAAAAAGTTTAAATGATATTATTAATATATTCTATTTTTCAGGTGTTCTTCTTGGAAAAATAGACTCTAAGAAGGCTATCCTCACATTCGCTGGGTATGCTGATAAGACAGCATCGGAAAAGAAAATGGTACGCAACGTTAAAGTGGAAGGCGATTGCTACTTTAACACTGGAGACATATTAGTGATGGATTACTACGGATATTTCTATTTTAGGGATCGTACTGGTGATACTTTTAGGTAATTTTGTTTTGAAATTTGGATTAGTAGTAGATTTTTTAATAAGAATAAAATAGTTGAGGTCTTTCGTTGCGCAAGCGCATTCCCACCAGAAAAAAATAAAGAATTATGTTTTTATACACAACTCGTTGCCCTTGAACTTTAGTTCAATTATAGCCTATTATTTGTTAGTTTATTTTATATTACAATGTTGTAAAGTAATATTTTTTTATGACCACTTGATATTATATTTGAAATCTAAATTTTTACAAAAGTATTTTTTCTTACTGTACAACTGTGGAACTAAGTGTTAGGATACTTAATTTCTGCCACATTTGAAGCATTGCGTGTTGAGTGGCTTTGGCTTCTTACCAGAACATGAAAATGTGACATGAATATTAAATATTTAATTTCAAAAGAATAAATAACACAACCAATTGCACTTACAGTCATAATCTTGAGCCATTTTTTTTTTAAAAAGTTGATATAAAAATAAACATTATTTCAATTTTCAACGACAGGTGGCGAGGTGAAAATGTTTCTACAGCGGAAGTAGAAGGTGTCATTAGCAATTTAATTGGACTTAAAGATGCAGTTGTATACGGTGTAGCAGTAAGTAACAATTTCTGTAATATTTTATTATAATTTCATACTTCCTTATATTCATTGTTATAATTACAAGTATTTGGATTTCGTCTCCCACTTGAAACAGGGACAATGATTTAGGTTACTTTTATTTTACCGTTCTGTACACAAAGCGTGTGGCGCTAGGTTTTACGCAAAATGCATTGTCTTAAAAATAAGACGATGTCTGGGAAAAAAAGTGTCTTTACCCTAAGTTCGATCTTAAGATCACACCACTGACGGGTCAACCCTTGATGAAAAAAACAGGTATTATTAGTTTCACCTTAATGAAGTAACCAATCTTAGTGAGATTAGAAAAAAAAACCAACTCATCTCATTTTCTTCTTATAATATACGTATTTATATATAATATTCACTATATAAATTTACAGATCCCAGGAGTAGAAGGCAAAGCGGGTATGGTAGCAATTATAGATCCAGAAAAGAAAGTCGACTTGCAAGCTTTAGCTACTGGACTGAATGATTCTCTCCCATCGTATGCAAGGCCATTATTCATTAGAATTCTTCCACAGCCTCCTTTAACCGTTACATTTAAGTTAAAGAAACGAGATCTTATGGAACAAGGGTTTGATATAAATCTCCATGATGATCCAATATACTTTTTAGATCAAAAACTAGGTGAATACGTTCCTTTGAATCAGAAATTGTATGATGATTTGGTACAGGGTGCGGTCAGGCTGTGATTTCGAACTGATTTTTTTATTGAATCTGTGTAAAAATTAATTAGCTTTAATAGATTTAGATGTAATTTTGAATTTGGTGCAACAATTTTGTATCTGTTTTCTGTAAAATATTATAAATTAAGGAGACATTATGAAACTTTGTAAATAGTTTTTGCAGATATATTGATATATCGTACGTCGGCTTAAAGTGTAAATCAGCCTATTAAGCAAATTCTCAAGACAGACAGCTATAAACGTAATAAGATTTTCGTGATTATTACACATTTTAAATTAAAAAAAAATAACCAGATTAATTGACTCACCGTCTACCTGTGACCACAGACTACTGCAAAGTCTTCTTAACGTCCGATAATCCGGTTAAATTTTATTCATTTAAAAGACAATAAACGGTTTTAAAAACTATATATGTATCTACGTATATTACAACAAAGTTTTTACAATTTTGCAATTACTTTTGAATTCTCTATATTTTTTTTACATTGCATAATAGGCAGAGCCAACTTGGAAACTTAGTGTTAAGACACTCCGTTATGTTCCCCACTTTCAGCTGACTTTAAGTCATTGCGTATTGAAAGGTGGAAGTCAACGCTGAGCTTTTACGTTGCTACCACAACAAAGAAATTAAAATATTAAATATTTTATTTGAAAATATTGAATATGTTACTGCTTCGAATGGAGATCGAACCCACAAACTGTCATGTACAGTCACACGCTTGTGCCTCTGAGCCACGACAGGCCTCAAATTCATATTTTATTATATGATTTGGAAATATACAAGTACTACACACTCAGATTCATCAGGCTTTTACAGTAAAATCCGACGATATTAAGAAAAAAATGCGTCTCTTATTTGCACCAAACGGACGATTTGTACGATGTGTTTATTGTTTTCTGAATTAAATAGTATAAAGAATAAAGGTCTGTCGTATATCAATAATGTATTTGAAAATTAGTATTTAAGAGATTTTCAATATAGAACTACGTAGGTTCTATTTATAAGTTATATGTAATTAATTTAATATAATATTTAAACTCGGGTCGGTTGTTATGGGTTCGACTCCCACTCGAGGTAGTTTTTATTTTTGTTTTCTGCATTGGTAAGACAAAATTTGAAGTGGAATTCCGCTACTAAATGTATAAAAAAAAAAGTTGAGCGGAAATTGGTTGTTGAGAGTTATCATTAAAAACTACTATGAAATATTGCCATTAACATAGTTAATTACAAAATATTTCAATACATCATTAATTTAAAGTTAAAGCTATAAAGTATTGTTCATCTTTTTCTTTTCTTTCTTCCACCCCATAAATATGATAAATGTGATATAATTAAAATTAAAATCTTATTTCTTTTGTAATCAAAATCTTTAACTAATATGCAACCTTTTTCGTCTTCTCCTATTTAATAAAAAAAACTTGCTTGTTTACCAAACGCGGCTTCGCCCGCTCAAACTTGTGTAAAGTTAATTTATAGCCAAATTATACAAAATTTACCTTTATTCTTGATATATAACTGTTCAATTTAATCTGAAATTGTTCTGGAGTTTTTGACTGAAAGTAGTAAGAACAACTATCTAAACTAACATATATATGTAATATTAATAGGACGACGATCATAATAGATAAGGTAGCCTAAGTCACTATTTCATTGTTAGAAATCGTTAATGCCACTGAAACCTTATACATTTTATTCTGTTTCACGCTGTATCCCGCACAAGGCGGTAGGTAGAGGGAGCTTGGAAACTTGAAAGTGTTAAGACATCCCGTTGCGTTCACCATTTTCCGTCGAAGTTTTGGTATTGCGCGCTGAGTGGCGGAACTCAACGCTGCGCTTTGCCTTGTCACCAGAGCGAAGAAATGAAAACATTAAATATATAATTTGAAAACAGTTTTATTTCCTCGATTAGGATTCGAACCCATACACTTGAAGCGTTTACAGTCACGCGCTTGTGCTCCTGTGCCACGACAGGCTTCAATATAATTTAATTTATTAGATAATTAATAATTTAAGAAGTAATTTTGTAAACATAAAATAATTAATTTTAAATATTATTGTGATAATAAATTCCTATATTGTGTATTGGTGTTATATTTGTCTATCCTTCATATTTTTCATTATTTTTACGGACACAATCGCTTACAGAACAGGTCCTAAGTTCAATTCCCATCTTCCCATCCTATTTAATGTTCGTTTTTCCACTGTAAGATAATTCAAGATAAAACACGGTGTTTAACTACGTCATTTAACAAGTGTTGTCTCTAGTAGGAGCCTAATGTCAAGAAAAGTCATGCCTTTACACTTAGTTTTTTTCTACACTCTGCTCATATATCAGTATAAAAGAGAGAAGACTTTAATGAATGTTTGTGGATTCGATGTTCACTTGAGGGAAAGATGATGTTTCATATATTTTCCTTCTTCTGATACATAATGCGTCGTAGGGTCCCGCTAAACATGTGGGACTAAAATTGAAAATTGATATTCTGTTCGGTTTAAAATAAACAAGAAAATTTTATTAATACACTTTTATTGACATCCAGATATTATGTTATAGATCTATTTAAAAAACACCAATTCCAAATACATGATTTTTCTTAGCAAAAATATTTGTGGTCTGGACAATATCTATCGTTTGATGCAATAATGACGTACCTAACTATTTATATATATATATATATATATATATATATATATATATATATATATATATATATATATATATATATATATATATATATATATATATATATATATATTATATATATATATAATATATATATATATATATATATATATATATATATATATATATATATATATATATATATATATATATATATATTATATATATATATATATATATATATATATATATATATATATATATATATATATATATTATATATATATATATATATATATATATATATATATATATATATATATATATATATATATATATATATGTATATTCCTTAAAAAAACAATTGCGTCATTGTTGTACCGAAAAGGCGATATAATGAAGCTTTAAAAAAATATTTTAACAAACTTTTCTCATATTCTATTTCTATATACATTTAGTTTTGATATTCTAAACACCAATATTATTATTTTTGACATATTTAACTGTTACGCCACATACAAGGAAACAAATTAAAGATTTTTTAAAGAAAACGTACTAAGATTGAAATTTTTAAAATAATTGAAAAGTGCATAATTAAACCCTAGCATGTAAAATTAGAATACGTTTCCTCAAAAAAAACATACAAATGATATTGTTTTAACATATTAAAATACAAAATTACTTGCCCACTGATACACACTGCTTTAAACTAAGAAACAGATATTGATGCGGTTTTCACTAATATCCCGAGTTTATTATGTATAAAACATGGAAATTATACTAGTCTAAACTTTTACTAGCCTACGTAATAATTAAACTACAGTCAACGAGTTGTGACCAATGATTTTTCGTACTTTAGATCATTCTTTTTTCGAGGGAATAATCCGCAAAAAATAAGAACAATGTCTTAATTCAAAGCAGCCATAATTCGTTACCCGTACTGTAAAAACCATGTATGATATTTGCAACATTCTAATCGCTTGTAGTTACTTATTACAGATAAGATTTTCTCATAGCTTCAAGCTGTATCCCGCACATGGTTGGGTAGGCAGAGAGAACTTGGGAACCTAATGTTAAGACAATCCACTCACATCAGAACAATTTCGTTCTCCATTGTCCATTGAATTTGAGGCATTATGTTGATTGGCGGAACTCAACGCCGCGATAAGCTTATACCCTACCTCGATAAATGAACTTTCCAACAAAATATTTACAGATTTATCATATTAGTATATGACTAAACAGAATAAATTAGATAAAATTCTATATTATTGATTGACCGACAGACAACGCACAATAGAAACTACACGGCGTAGAACATGAAACTTGGCAAATTGGTTCTTAGGGATTATAGAGAAGTAATACGAAAAGATCTCTAAAGGAACGCGAAAATACAGAATTTTAAGTACTTCCTGCAAATGAAATTCTACACTAATAGTTTAACTTTTCACCAAAAAAAGCTAAGCTATTGTTTTAATTATATTTAAGAATCACACTAAGAACCATTTTAATGACAATAGCAGTCTATATTTATATTTAAGACCAAATAATTACAATCTCATTTAACATAGAAAAGTTTGCTCTTAAAGTTTATATATATATACATATAATGTTTTTGTTCAAAAAATAATTTTAGATACATTATTTAACATTATACATGTGTGTATGTGTATAATCTATGTGAAAAAGAAATGTTTAACCACTATAAAAATACTTTCTATGGTCACGAGTACGCTATTTCATTACCAAATTAAATACCCATATACCTATAATTTATTAGTTTTCATTCTGTATATATTAATATTCACTTGAACTAATTTATCAGTAATGTTGGTCACTTTTAAAAATGCAAAGACGATTTCTGTTAAATATGTAAGTGTACTAACTATTGATTTATTTATTCCCTTTATGATTAGTAGACAATCTGACATCGCATACAAAAATATATGTACATACATATTAATAATGCAACATCAACTTTACCTATTATTAACAATGAACGTAACAAAATTTTTGTTCAGGACACATATCGATAGATGGCACCATTGTACCGTCGCTTAGCTATTTTATATATAGAGAATGTATGGTACTCGTAGTTTAGATAGTAGTTTTTAAAACTCAGATGAACTGTTTTTATGGCTTAAGATTGGAAATTATTAAATTCATGTGTTTTCTTGTGTCAAACTGAGGCCTATTGGCGTAGGGGCACAAGCATTTGACGGTGTTGTGGGTTCGATCCCCACTCTCTCTATATATGTATTATTTTCAAATCTTCTGTCTGGTAACATGGGAAAGCGCGGCATTGAGTTCCGTTACTCAATACGAAATGACTCAATTAACTCGGCAGAAAGTGAGGAACGGGACGGAGTGCTATAATACCAGGTTCCCAAGTTACCCTTTCCTTCACGAACGGA
This sequence comes from Eueides isabella, assembly GCA_019049475.1. NCBI lineage: Eukaryota > Metazoa > Arthropoda > Insecta > Lepidoptera > Nymphalidae > Eueides > Eueides isabella. The sequence continues at coordinate 2,549,686 of CM032407.1, forward strand.
ATAAAGCACGAAGAATAAAAAATTGGCACTATGAAGTAGAGATTGAATCATTTATAATCCATGATCTTTGTGAAAACAAAAATGCATATATTAATACAAGCAGTTCCAACCTGAACGTTGTGATACTAAAGTTATATTATTTAAAAAGCATTTTGCATACATAAACAAAATAGTAAATATTTTTTGGCCTCACTCTGGTAACCCCATCTAGACCCCATGTTCCCTTAAGTTCGGCCCTGTACTAAAAACATACTATAGAAAATGTATTTAACTAAGCGACGGTTGATATATTATATTTATCGATCTCAGTTTCAAGATAACATATAAATATCAATAAATAAAATTTTTAACCTTATCTATAGCTACATATTTGGAAATGAAATTCCCTAACCAACTATTAGGAAAGTAAAATGTTTATTTAGGAAACGCGTTAAAATTTTTTTGACGTAACGAAAACGTGATTTGAAGTCACGCCTTTTGGAAACTGTCCGAGTGCTGTGACCACTAAGCCCAACGTTCTCATCAAATTAAGTCGCATTTCTAACACGCTTGTTAAAGCCTATTTATGTTTTAATAAGTTTCAATTTGGCTTCGTAGATCTTTTTATACGTTTTCTAAATAAGTTTTTTAACCCTATTGGATGTATGAGATGTACGTTTTCGATATAAAATAAATATTTTGTATAATTCTTTTGCAATCTTTGTATGAGACATTAAAATTTACTTATTGAAAGCCTTATCATAATTGACACAATTATTTTAGACATACACTTATATTCTATGAAAACCATATTTTTGCACTTTTTACTACTTTTTTTTATCTTTTACTACCTATCTACCTTTTTTAACCCCCGACGTTAAAAGTGTTTTAATTTTGAAGTGTCTATTAATTTTCTGTACTTTTAAAAGGTTTTTTTTTGGTCAGGGATCTTAACTACATATTATTTATCTATATAATTATGTAAACTAATATATATATATATATATATATATATATATATATATATATATATATATATATATATATATATATATATATATATATATATATATATATATATATATATATATATATATATATATATATATATATATATATATATATATATATATATATATATATATATATATATATATATATATATATATATATATATATATATATATATATATATATATATATATATATATATATATATATAGCATATATTTGTATTATTAATACATTTTGAGCACATTAAAACCTCCAAATCGCGAAGCAGTACTCAGAGACACCAATTGGAATTTAATTGATATTAAATCCTTTTAAAAATGTAAGTAACATTACCAATTATTACATTTCAAACAGGAAACCATCTCGTAAACAATTCCATCAAAATATTTATCTTCGATTACTTCAACTTCAATTCCCTTCAAAATTTCTTTCTGTTAGAGTAAACACTCCAGTACTTAACTGTCATCGCTCGTTTTTCTTAGCTTTAAATAAGATCCAAGGTCCATGTAAAGCTTCATCTATTTGGGCTTGGCTTTTCCCCTTTGTTTCCGGTATTGTAAAGTAAATGTACGTTGCACCCAGAACTGTGATAGAAGCACATATGTAGTATGTAGCGTGAAGACCAAGAGTGACGGCGATTGAACCAAAATAACGGAGTAGGAGAAAGTTGCTTAGCCACATCCAAGTCACAAGGAAGCTGGATGCAAGACTTCGTACCTGGAAAAGATTAATTTAATTGTTTTTAGTGATAATATTAAGATCGTAAATGAAAGTACACATTGTGTCCAGTTCGGCAGAAAGTGGGGGATGGAACAATATCTTAACCCTAAGGTCCCTAGTTCCATGTCGATGTCCCAAGTAAATTAAAGTTAAATATTAATGTATTCACGTATATGGTAATGAAGGCTAGATCGTTTCTTTTACTAACAACTAATACGTAATAAGAAATTTTAAGTCATTTAATTTCGAACAAAAATTTCAATGGGCTATTCCATTCCAATTAAAAAAATCGGTGTACTAATTCTAAACATATTTTTATGTGTTGTTTTGTATTTTCTTTAGTTTGTTTATACATAATAATTTCACTTTCCATTACCCAGAGATATTGTCCCAATATCAACATCCTTAAAAAGTGCTTTCTAAAGTATCTCATGCCAGACACGCTCACAAGATAAATAAATTGTGACAAGTGTATTAGAATTTCAAAGCTTGATTAGAACATATAGCTTAGTAGCATGTGAACTGATTCCACGAGATTTTATCCGAACTATATTCAAAATTTTCCAGAGTCCACTTAATGTGAATTCAAAATTATTGTATACAAACAAAATATATAAAAAAAAACATACTCACATGAACAGAAAACAGTTCCGATATAAGAACATAAGGTACAGAACCCAACCCAATATTATACAGAAACAGGACCATCGAGAGCAAAATCACTGGCAACCATATAGTAATCTCCTCTTTCTCCCTATTATGTTCAAATTTGACAGACCATTCTCCATTTATAGTATAGTTATCATCTTCTATACTAACTCGATACCAGGGTTTCCCACTGTCGTTCAAAAGACTTGGAGTATGGTTATACCAAGTGTGATTATCATACATTTCTATTCGTTCTCGAATATTCCTTTCCTTGTAATTGAATTTCATCAACGGCCATAAACGGTGAAGGTACCAAGAATGGACGCGCAGGTGTGGATCGCAGTATATACCAAGAATTGTGAGTCCAAATGCTATTCCGGAACAAGACCATATCAGTAGAGTCTGAAAAATAAATCAGATTTATATAATAAAAATGTATTAACTAAAGCCTGTCGTGGCGCAGGTGTAGCTTTTTAGTTAGGACCCCACTCGAATTTCATTTCATTTCTTCGCTTTGGCTTTCTTCTTTTCAAGGCAATACGCGGCTTTAAGTTCCGCCACTCAACACGCAATGCCTCAAATTTGGTGGAAAGTGGAGCGGAAAGGAGTGTCTTAACACTAGGTTCCCAACTTTCTCTTCTGTTCACCCTACCGTGTGCTGGATACGGCGTGAAGTTGATAATGTATTAACTAAACGTATATAAAAATAATGTAGTGGAATTAGTAACTGCGTTGAATGGTTTTCGACTGTTGCGGAATCGAATCACACGAAGTTCAAATATAGATACATTTTTGAAAACTATAGTAAATATTTTTACTACGTTTTAAAGTGTTATTCCTCACTTAGGACAGAAAAAAATTAAAATTTACGTTTAGTATTAACTATAGTAAAGTATAAAATTCTAATAGAATTTTCTACTTACTTTTCTACCAATTTTGTCGACAGTGACAGTTGCCACTGCAGCACCCAATACTAGAGCAGTACCGCATAACATCGAACCAGCTTCAGATGATTCGAACAGAGTGCGGGGCAGAGTGCTGAAAAGTATAAGTGAACACCTATTGATAAATTTGAATTAAAGCATTGCGTGTTAAGTGACAGAAATAAATACCGCGTTTTACCTCGATATCTGAGCAAGGAAAATTAAAATATGAAATATTTTATTATCTCGAGTGGGAATCGAACCCAAATACAGCGTCTGCAGTCAGTACCTCAGTGCCATAAGAGGTTTTATTGCTCATCAAAGATACGTACGTACATACCCATTATAAATAGTAAAATTATAAGCTGTGGTGTTTAACACCGGAACATTATGGGCGGAATGTCGTAACACCGCGGCTGCGAAGCTATTGACTGCGCCTGCACCGCTGCCCGCCGCTGCACATAATACTATGAAACAAGAAAACAACGCTCGACGAGTGCCGCGGTGTCGAACTGTAAATAAGGAAATAAGAAGAATTAATATTTTGACAGGGTCTGACTGGAATTGTGGATGATGTTGATTCAATTTCTTTCTTCTTACTTACTTAGCTTCACGCTGTATCCCGCACATGGCAGGGTAGGCAAGGGGAACTTGGGAACCTAGTGCTAAGATACTCCGTTCCACTTCTGTTCCACACTTTGATGAGTGGCGAAACTCAACGCCGCAAATCCGTTCCGAGGAAAGTAATTAATTAATTTCATTTTTTCGCGGCCACAAGATAAAGTTTAATTGAGTTCCGCCACTCAAGACGCATTACCTCACTTCGTATGGGGAACCTTCTGGGGAACAGATTCAGGCTATCAGGCTATATGCAGGATACAGCGTGAAGCTGTACCGTTTTTTATATCTTAGCCGAAGAAATACTATGCCGTGTAGCAGTCATATTCAAAGTATCTGAATAAAATTCTAAATTTCAATTTCAATTCAAGTGCGAATCGGATATGCCACAGATGGTTCAGTACCAATATCAAAATTGTAAGTCAACGAGAAGTACAATTTATGAACGTTCTTAATAAATTTGTTGATCAACTTATTATTGGGCTACTATGATTAGTTGTGCACTCATTTGCAGTCAACTTACACAATTCTTTACACGCGGACTTTTCCACTCTATCTCTTTCAGAATTGGATTCCAACCCACTACTCCTTTTCAGCATTGGTTGGAATGTGTCTGAATCTTGCCTCCTCATTACTTCCTTCCTTCCGTAGCCCTCAGATATGCGTATTCTAACTTCTTGTTGTTCTATCACATCTGTTAAATCTTCTCGAAAATCTGATCCGTCGAACCAACACATTATTTTTGCTGCTTCCTGTAGTATCATTTATACGTATTAATTATAAATAAAACATATTACATATATTTTTCTATGTGATATATTTAATCCACTCTTGGAAAGAAAATTATTTATTTAGACAATTTTTAAAAAAATAAACGTAGCGATATTTGAATTTGATCACCATAAATTTCGCTACCTTATTTTTTTTATGCTTTCCAAATAAGTATCATACTTGATTTCAATAATAAAATGTTATTAGAAAACGCATAAAAAATATTGAACGTAGGTTAGAGGGAATATTGAACCCGCTTCTAATTTTATTTTATAAGTCCTCATCTAGCTGCGAAATTCTCATACGGTTGTTATAACTTGTTCTTGTTGTTACTATCCTCTATAGGAAGATTTATTATCAATTTCCCCTACCAAAACACAATTCCTTAGAATTATCAGTTGGCAAGGAAGAATTTGATATTTTTAACATATTTCAAGTGATCTTCAACACTAAAAACGCGGTAAAATGTAGAAAAATATTTTTTACCTGTATCTTCCCTACATTAATAAGGTATGACGGTGTTTCCGGTAGCCAAATCAAAGACAAGAGTAGTATAATTGGTGCTATAGCCATTACAAGGGATAGCGCATGCGCAGATAGCATACCACCCGCAAGGTAGGCGAAGAGAATGCCGCAACTGAAAAGATAAGGAAGATTATGTATATATGAAAGTAAATTTCTAAAATTTTCTTATAGCTTGACGCTGTATCCTTCGTGTAGCAGGGCGGCCACAGAGCGAGGGTTAAGTCACTATTTCCGTGAAATTGTGTGTTGGGTGGCGGAACTCAACGCCGCAGATCAGTATACAAACAATATTTATATGTTCTTATACTCTCAATAAGTATAGACTCTTTGTTAATAGATTGAATAAAATGTTGCATAAAATATTTAAATATAATTAAATTATGTTAGTAGTAAATGTCAAAAGCAATCTATTAATAAACATTTCATAAGTTTAAAAGAAATAAAGATTAATGTAATATTACAACGAAAAGTGAGTGGTAAGAGAGGACCTTCGTTGACCTTCAAAAACGAATAACGACCTTTTGGAGGGTATGTATAAAGAGGATGATGACAGTGAAAGAGGCGAAAGAGGTATTCCGACACCGTAACGTTTCGTTCTCTCTGGCTACCCTGCTAGGGATACAGCATGAAGCTAAGTAAGTAAGTAAGTGAGTGAGTGAGTAAGTGAGTTAGTAAGTGAGTGAGGAGTAAGTAAGTATGTATGTATCATTACAAAGACGATAATTATCAACACTCACCTAGAAGCCAAGGCCGGCATAGCAGCAAGGCCTCGTGTCCTAGGTGCTATTTCAGCACAGTATAGCGGTGCCAGAGCTAAAGCACCAGCGCCACCAGCCCCAGCCGCTACTCTAGCTGCCCAAACTCCTTTAGCGCCACACCAGGCCGCAAGCGACCAGCTTGTCTACAGTTTAGTGACTTATTATTTACTAATGTCAATTCCTTTCTTTTTCTAATAACATTATTAATTTTACGATAAAAACTAAATATTTAAAACTAATTTTAGCTTAATGAATAAACATTTTGTAGCAATCTTGTCGAAGTAAAGATTTTAAATTGATGCATTTTTCTTATTTATTAACCATGCATTTGGATCTGGTAAGTGGTTTCTGAGATTAGCGCCTACAAACACATACAAATGCACACAGTCAAACAGATACAAATTTAAAAAAATATTATTCTGGGCCCTACTATATTAATAAAAGCCCCCTTTCTGTTCTCACTCGAGTAATAAATCATCTATTTAATATTTAATATTTTCAATTCCTCGCTACAGTGATATGTAATGCTTCAAAAAGTCAGTGGAGGTAAGTAGAGAACGAATGTGCCTTAACTAGCGATAGTGTCTCAACGTGAAGCCCGTTGTATCGCTATACAAGTGTAGTTTAAAAATATAATTATATATAAATAAAATATTTATATGTAATTAAATTTCAATATATTTGCAAGTTCATGTAGAATTAATAGATAAAATCCAGAAAATTCCCTTTGTCTTCTTTAAATACGTGTGGGGACACCGTATTGGATGGCAAAAGTCAATGTACCAATAAAATTTAAAATATTTAACTGAATTTCAATACCTAGTTAGGCAAGTTCATAGGGAACTTGAGAATTTAGTGTTAAGAAACTCCGTTCAGTTTGCATGTTAACTGGCGGAACTCAACGCCGCAAATAAAATATTACCATAGATAAGATTCAAACTCAAAGACTTTGCTACAGTCTAACACATCTTAACTACCATAATAGCATTACAAGTGGAATTCCAGAACATCTATTCACGTATGAATAAAATTAAAATAATTCATAAAAATATAGCTTTTTTGAGTACTAAAAAAATATTCATTTAGTCTGACTTGTGAATTTATAATCCATTAGAAGTTGTCATAGCTCAATTGAGAAACATATTTTTTGTTTAAATATTCATATCTGAGGCCTGTCGTGGCGCAGCGGCACAAGCGTGTGACTGTAAGCGACAGGTTCTGGGTTCGATCCCCACTCGAGGAAATGAAATATTGATAATTTTCAATTTAAATATTTAATGTCTCATTTCTTCGCTCTGGTAATAAGGCAAAACGCGGCGTTGAGTTCCGCCACTCAATATGCAATGCCTCAAATTCGGCGGAATGTGGGGAACGGAGTGGCTTAACACTAGATTCCCTGGTTCCCTCTGCCTACCCTGCCTCGTGCGGGATACAGCGTGAAGCTAAAAAAATATTCATGTCTCTGGGCTAGTTAGATAACTTGGTGATTTCTACTATATAAATATTTATTACGTATTTTCAAATAGGCTAAAAGTGGAGAAATAAAGAGAACACTGTTAAATTTGTCTTTGCCTACCCTGGATTGGCACCTGAGGTTCACTGTATATTAGGAACACTGTATATTAGGAAGGTACCTTTCCAACAAGTAGTAAATTCAAAAGTATTATCCAATTGAAATAATGATTTCTACACAAATGTTATTCTAAGAAATTAGTTACATAAATAATTTTATATATATTTAACATTTTGCATAATAATTGGGGCCTTTAGTGGCGTCGGGGCATGCGACTGTAAACGTGACAGGTTGTGAAATCGATCCCTACTCTTATAATAAGCTAAAACGCGGCGTTAAGCCCCGCCACTCAACATGCAATGCCCCAATTTTGGGAGGTTAGTAAGCAATTATAACGTGGTTAATAAAAAAATAATAACTTACAATAAAACTAAGGCATATACACAGTGCTCCAGCCTTCCTTCCTTTGACATCAGCTAGTATGGCAAACATGGGCGCAGCGGGTAGGGCAACTAAGCAAGGAAGTGCCGCTAACCACGCTCCACCTGTTAGAGCTTCATTACCCAACACTCCAGAAACCCAGCCAGTGCTACATCCGTGAGTGAAGCAGGATAGATTGTCTGGAAAGAAGATATTCTTGTAGTTATTTTTAGGTTCACGCTGTATCTCACATTTAACAAGGGAAATTTAATGTCAATACACTACGTTTCACGTTTCCATCGAATTTTTGAGATATTACGTGGTGACTGGTGGAAATAAACGCCGCAGTGTGCCTTTTACGAGAACGAGAAAATTTAAATAAATAACTCCCATTAAATCATACCACAAACTGTCGTGCTTCCGTCACACGCTGGTTCCAACATTCTACCTATCTAACAGCAAAATGAAATAAAATTCTTCATAATTAACTTACTTTATAATTGACTTTCAAGATCTACATCTAGTTTAGCGCTACAATTCAATATGCTAAGATATTTTGTGTAATTATTATCAGAGATGCTGCAAGTGCTGAACAAAATTTTTCAAAACATGAAGCTGTAGAAAAATACGTTGGGCTCAAGGAATTCCAAAATCTAAAGAAACCAAGACAAAGCAAGGATAAAAATCAAGATACAGTAAGTCGTTGTCACTTTATCACTCAATAGAAAGTATATGACAAAAAAAAATAGTATCACCATATCAGAATTCTGAACAAAGGTGTAATGATGTGCAGGTAGACTGCGTTGAAAACATTTAGTTTCCTCGAATCCTGCAGAAATAACGGCCGTATCTTCTGATGTGGCCTGGCGCAGGAGTATAAGCGTAACGCTGTAGGTTTTAGGATACCCAATCGAGGAAATGAAATATTTAATATTTCCATATCGTCGCTCTGGTAACAAGGCAAAGCCAATCGATGAGTTTCGCCACTCAACAAAACAAATTCAGCAGAAACGGGGAATGAAATGAAGTGTATTAATACTAGATTCCCAAGTTCCATCAGCCTTCCCTGCCATGAGCTGAATACAGTGATACAATGTTACTATAGAGCCGGTAAATTCAATTGTCATTAATTATGATATATCGATTTGTCCTTTGTGGTACAATATCGATTGGACTTAATTAGAAGTGATTGCTCTCCTATTCTGAGGCCTGTAGTAGCGCGGGGGCACAAGTGTGTGACTGTAAACTTGACAAGTTGTGGTTTCGACCCCCACTTAAGGAAATGAAATTCTTAATATTTTCTTTGAGTATGAAAAGTTAAAGGTTAGGTTTTGCCATTCAACACGCACTTTCCATGCAATATCTCAAATTCGACGGAAAATGGGTAATGAAAGTGCCCTCTGCCAGTCTTGCCAAGAGAGGAATACAGTATAATTCCGTAGCAGCGTATAAACGCGACGACGTAAAAATAATTTAGGCCTGTCGTGCCACAGCGGCACAAGCGTGTGACCGTGTGATCTCCATTCGAGGAAATGAAATATTTAATATCAATTGAAATGTTTAATGTTTTCATTTCTTCTCTCTCGTACTAGGCAAAACGCGGCGTTGAGTTCCGCCACTCAACACGCAATGCCTGCTATTCGGCGGAAAGTGTGGAACGGAAGTGGAACGGAGTGTCTTAACACTAGGTTCCCAAGTTCCATCTGCCTACTCTGCCATGTGCGGGATACAGCGTGAAGCTGAGTAGGTAAAAATAATTGATAACCACGAGCGAAAACTTGAGAGAAAGAAGGGTGCAAATTACCAAAAAAATAAACAATAAAACAGACAGAAAGCGATTTTCCTTAATGACTTTTTTCAGATTAGAACTTGCAACAAAAGCGATTAAAATTTGTATGCAGCACAAAATAACAAATTTTCTAGACACTGTCCAATTCATTGTGAATGTGATGTCAAAATTCACATACATATGCAGTAGTTCTGTCCGTTTTCAAGCGTTCAACGAGGACGTGACTTTGCATATATTACGTATAAACATTAGATTAGAATTTTTATCGTCGTCCAATTTTCCTATAGAAATTTAAATAGATCTAGTGATAAGACATAGTTTTACGTTTTCTGTCTGTTTTAAAATCATTTTTGTAATTGTCACATTATGGTATTCCTTTTATTTGTCGTTCATTTCTTTCCTTTGGTTACAAAGTTAGGCGCGGCGTTCAGTTACGTCACACGCAATGCCAACTGACGAACAAAAATTATTTCCCGTCTCTTACTGCTTCACTCTGTATCCCGCACATAGTCGGGTAGGCAGGGAGAACTTGGGAACCTAGTGTTAAGACACTCCGTTCCACTTCCGTTTCCCACATTCCGTCGAATTTGAGGCATTGCGTTTTGAGTGGCGAAATCAACGCTGCGCTTTGCCGTTTTCTATTTCATTAGTATTTTTTATGTCTAAATATTATTTTCTCTTTCGTTTTACTTTCTAAGACAAGTTCAATTTCTTTACCATACTGAGAAAAGAAATATTTACACTAATGAACGAATAATTAAACATAGGAATGTTTATTATTTTTATGCCTTATCTGTATTGAATGGTAGGCCAAGGCAGTAATAAAACACACAAGGGCGTAAAAGTGGCGGAACTCAACACCGCAGTGTCTATGTATCAAAGCAGAGAAAATGAAAACTACATTTCAAGCAAGAATCAAACTAAGAACCACTGGTCAGCTTAAATATGCAAAGACAAATTAAATCAATTAATGATTCATGACGCGAATAGAAACTACGCAAATTGGCTTTCCGCTCCATTAGACTACGAGTACACGGGTATAACCACTTTGTCCGATATTTATTGGGTTATATCAAAATAGTTTAGTTTTAGTTTTAATTATTATTATAATAATAGCTATTTTTTTTACTCGCTCTACTCAGCTTCACGCTGTCTCCCGCACATGGCAGGGTAGGCAGAGAGAACTTGGGAACCTAGTGTTAAGACACTCCGTTCCACCTCTGTATCCCACTTTCCGCCGAACTTGAAGCATTGCGTGTTGAGTGGCGGAATTCAACGCCGCAAAAAATATCCTATCTCTTTCAATAGGAAGCCCTTGCCGTTGCTTATATGAAAAGTTAAAAAAAATAGCCTTCGTGGTGCAGTAGTTTTAGTGAGAAAGACGAGTGCTTTAACACCAAGTTCCGTCTGTCTACTGTTACCGTTGTTTCAATTCAATTTCAGAGTAGGATGTTATCAGTGATATTGCTGAAATTGAACTTATTTGAACTTAGAGTTTTGCTTATTATTGCAAGTGAATGTATATGACTATATTTACTAACTATACAAGTTGTAGTTTCAGGTCAGTCAAACGATCAATGACAAACGCAACATATGAATATAATTTGATCTTCCACGTCCAGCTTCATGTTTTATCCGCCGCTCATGGCAGGGTAGGTAAAGGGAGCTTGGGAATGTAATTTTAAGACACGCCGCGCTGCATTTTGTCTTGTTATCAGAGCGGAGGGAATTTGCTATAAATACTTTTATATCGTCACGTACAGGCATTATTAGCATGCTACTATGAACCAACGGTTATAGGTTCTATTCCCACTTGGAGGAATAAAAAAAATATTATTTTAATTTTCTGGTTCTATTAACGATGCAAAGCTTGGCGTTGAGTTCCGCCACTTAATAAACAATAATTCAAGAAATCAATGGAAAATGGGAGTGTTCTAACGGAGAACGGAGAACAGACACTCCTATAATTATAATAACTTTTTTTTTTTTCAGCTTCACGCTGTATCCCGCACTAGGCAGGGTAGGCAGATAGAACGGAAGTGAAACCTAGTGTTATGACAGTCCGTTCCACTTCCGTTCCCCACATTCCGCCGAATTTGAGGCATTGCGTGTTGAGTGGCGGAACTCAACACCGCGCTTTGCCTTATTACCAGAGCGAAGAAATGAAACATTAAATATTTAAATTGAAAATATTGATTTCATTTCCTCGACTGGGGATCGAAACCTGAACCTGTCGATTACAGTCACACTCTTGTGCCGCTGCGCCACGACAGGCCTCTAATTATAATAACTGTGGAAATTATTTAAAATAAAACAAATTTTGAGTAGAGTCTATCTGTAACCATGCACTACTGGAAAGTGTTTTCAAAAATGTATACATATCGATACACGTGATTAATCCAGTTAAATTTATCGATTTAAAATATGTAGTAATCTCAAAAATCAAATATATTATATGTAGAAACTATTACCCCAGATTTAATGATAGCTGGCGGAAACAAACGCCGCGTTTTGTTTAAACTAGACTGATTTTTATTCTTTAATATTAAAACTTTTCCAAATTGTACCACGACGTAAACCATTATCTAATGTCATTAAGGCTTATAGCTTTATAGAGAACAACAATTCTGAAGCTAAGCTTTACGCAACTTCGTGCAAGTTTCAACGGGAAATGTCATTGTACTATACAAATAGTTTACAATTAATTCTGTGAAGAGCGCACAAATCACTAATTACTAATGATCAGCTGGATATTATTTTGAACTGTTCTTAATGGGGCGAAATGGTTATTTAAATTGGCATCGCTCTAATAACAAAGGCAGGGTAGTAGAGGATTACCTGAAAATCTAGTGTTAGGACACTCTTCTTATTCTTTGGGTTAAGTGGCGGAACTCAACGCTGCGCTTAACCCCAATTTGTTAATATTGAAGATTCAAAAGTAATCAGTTATCACTCTTCTCGTTCAGCGGTACACATCTATACAGATTACAAAAGTTTGAAACCAATCTCATTACTTACACACTGTGGCTGCTATTAATCTTCGTACTGAACCCCGCCATCGCTTTGAAGCCGTTCTTTCTATACGATTTCTGTAACAAATGAAATTAAAATTTAATTTTCGAAAAATAATCAAAAAATGCCGTAGTCGTAGGGTAGAGATATAAGCTTGTGACTGTAGATATGGCGTATTTTATGGTCAATTACCACTGGATGCAATGATTTTTTAATATTCAATATATTTCGCACACAAAACTGAGGCAAAGTTAAACGAAAAGTACGTAGAAATCTTAAAGTGAATGGAGTATCTTAAATTTATATTCCCAGCTTCCTTTTGCCTGCTCTCTTGTGTACCGGATACAGCGTCAAGCAAAAAACTAGATTACATGGCCGTGGTTGCTTAGTGGAAGTAACAGTAGATGATAAGTTCGATATCCTCTTGGAGGAATGATTTACAATTTCTCTACATTGGTAGGAAAGAGCGCTTTTGACATTGGTAGACACGTTTTACAACAAATTAAAGGAGAGGAAATCTGGGTGATTGGTGTTCATATATTTCCTTTTTATTAAAACAAGTATTTTAATGAGGCCTGTCGTAGCGCAGCGGCACAAACATGTGACTGTAACCAAGAGGTTGTGTGTTCGATCCCCACTCGAGGAAATGAAATATTTAATATTTTTAAATGAAATATTTAATGTTTTCATTTCTTCGCTCTGGTACAAGGCAAAACGCGGCGTTGAGTTCCACCACTCAATACACAATGCCTCAAAGAGAGAAACGGAAGTGGAATGGAGTGTCTTAAGTTCCAAGTTCCCTCTGGCTGCCCTGCCATGTACGGGATACAGCGTGAAGCTGAGTAGAATGAGTACTAAAACAAGTATGTTATAGAAAAAACTGTTTCCTTTGACCACATTGTTGAGACATAATGTGTTATTTGGCAAATCTCTATGCCGCTTTTCCTCGTTACCAGAGTAAAGTGAAGTAACAAAGTATGTGAAGTGAACAAATTAAATATTTCATTCCTTCTAGTAGGAGGTTTTCCAATTGATGAGACAATTTAATTTTGAAAAATACTAATTATACATTTTTTTTAAAAAATGTATAAGCAGTTTGTAGTTTGTCAAGTTATTTCAATAGAGACTAAGGTATTTCAGTTCGATCCCCACACGAGGAAATGAAATAAATATTTTATTTCATTCATTCGTTCATATTTGCAATTTAATATTTAATGTTGTCATTTCTTCGCTGTGGTAACGTACAGCGAATGTCGCGTACGTACATGTACATACATAAAGTGCAGCGTTGAGTTCAGCCACTCACCATGGAATGCCTGAAATTCGGCAGAAAGTGGAGAATATAACAGAGTATCTTAGCACTAGATGCTCAATTTCCTCTAGCTACCCTGCCATGTACGGGATAAGCGTGAAACTGAGCGTGAAGCTGAACGAATTTTAAATTGTGTTAAAATAAATCCATCTTAATGTAAGATCATTATTACAGGAAGCCTGTCGTGACGCAGCGGCACAAGCGTGTGACTGTTAACAATAAACGCGACAGCTTGTGGGTTCCATAACCACTCGAGAAATTGAAATATTTAATATTTTTAAATTAAATATTTAATGTTTTCATTACTTCTCCCTGTTTGCAAGGCAAAGCGCGGTGTTGAGTTCCGCCACTCAACACGCCTTATATTCACCAATGCTTCAAATTCTGTGGAAAGTGGTGAACGGAAGTGGAACGGAGTGTCTTAACACTAGGTTCCCAAGTTCCCTCTGCCTACCCTGTCATGTGCGGGATAGAAAGTGAAGCTGAATATCTTTATAACAACTAAAATTCTTTCGTTTTTTTCGAACCTTTTTATTTCCACACAGATGGTACTTAAATTTTCCGCAATTACTAAATACTAAAGAAAGATGACTGACTACATTTACAGTTTTGCTGTTAAAAATTGTTCGTTTTTTCGATGGTTGTCATTTCGACTTCCATTTGAGGCAAATAATTAGTAATTCACATTAACTTTTATTATAAAACATCCTTAATTGGAAGAAAATATTTTTTTTTATTCACTGCTCTGATAATACAAAGCTCGGCGTTAAGTTTCGCCACTAAACACGTAGTCAGTGCGTGAAGAAAAGCGTGTTAACACTACAACGATCACGACTTTACGGGATAAAGCGTGAAACTGAAAAATAATTAAAGTGTTTGTACTAAGTAAATCGATTCGCATTCAATTTCTTTCAAAATAAAATATATTTCGCGGACAATATTTCAGTGCAAACATTTCCTTCGGGCTGAGTGCTCCAATGAAATTGTCCCGAACAATAAAGTAGTTGAAACTTCGTGCTCCAATTTTCAATAAAATACTTTGGTTTTTTTCTGTTCCACTTCTAGATGACTAAATTAAAATATCTTTGGCTAATTCTATTAACTTTAAAACTATGTATTGTGATATAGATATTATGTTTAAGTTAATGTATTGTAAAATAATTAATACTTAACTTCACGCTGTGTCCCGCAAAGGGAACTTAGGAACCTAGTGTTAAGACACTCCGTTTTGTTCCCTACTTATCACTGTAATTGTTATAAATATTATATTTAGGTTATACGCACAGTGGTTAAGTTATTTTAAGCGTAGAGGTCTGGAATTCGATCCCTGTATAAGGGAATAATTGATTTTGTTTTACTTCACGCTGTATCCCGCATATAGTATACCCTAAGAAGAAATGCCATGGAAAAGACCATGGAAATTAGAACACTCTGTTCCCATTATGACTCTTTCGTTTTCCACTTATCATCTAATTCTCGAGGCATTACGTATCGAGCGAACTAAACGCGTTATTACGTCTGTTTCAGAGTGATATGACAAAATTATTAAATATATCATTTCCCTGAGAGGAAATGGAACCTACAACCACGTCATTTACACGCACGCTTGTGCCGCGGTACCACAACGGCTTTGTAATTAAATTATATTTATTTTACCGCTCTGGCAAAATAAAATTTGGATGGAAAGCAAATGGAACGCTAGGTTTACTAAATTTTCAGATTATGAATCCCTTGGTGAATGGAGAAAAGTATACAGCTGGAGAAAAAATCTATTCTTATTTATCGTATTCGATGGAAAAGATACAAGTTACGCCTTGATTGGCGGTCTTTTGCCCAAAGGTAAATTTTATTTTTCTTCATCCCGTGCCTATCAATCAAATGGTGTACTACTAAAAGTAGATAAGTGGAAACAATTTCAGAGTATGAAAATGTATTGAAAACAATTTTAAAGTATTTATTTAGAAAACGTATAAAAATTGAACATGGCAGGATTTGAACCCGCTCTTGTTGGAATCCATCTAATTGCTCTGATCATTAAGCCGTACGTTCGGTATTTCATTTTCTAAACGAATATTTTTCTTTCTTAAGTATGAATTAGCAATTAATGAAAAAAATTTTAAAATACTCACTTTATAGGTCTATTTTTGAGTCTTTTTTTTTTGGGCAGAGGGAACCCGGGATCCTAGTATTACTCACTCCGTTCCACTTCCGTTTCCCACTTTTCGCCGAATTTCAGGCATTGCGTTGTTGAGTGGCGGAACTCAACGCCGCGCTTTGCCTTATTACCAGAGCGAAGAAATGAAACATTAAATTTTTAAATTTAAAATATTAAATATTTCATTTCCTCAAGTGAGGATCGTACCCAGAACCTGTCGGTTACAGTCACCCGCTTGTGCAGCTGCGCCACGACAGGCCTCGACCTTTTTTTATATTTAAAAATACTTAACTTATTATAATTTGTATATAACACGTGACGATCAGTTGTTACATTCAAAAGCATATATTTTTTCAGCTTCACGCTGTATCCCGCACCTAACAAGGTAAACACTTTTCGCCGTATTGTTCCAGTATTGAGTGATCAAACTCATGTGTTTTGTTTCTTAACCAGACCGTTAATAAGATATGTCATTAGAGATCATGTATTCAATAGACATATTAAATATATTATTTCACCGATTAGGATTTGAACCTACGACCGTCGTTATCATCCTGACCCACGACTGCCTTAAACTATGCGATATTTAACTTAGTTTCTTCAATGACTTAGTTTAAATGTAAAAATTTAGAGTTTATTTATACAAATTTTATTACAATATTTCTCAGCGCAAAAATCATTTTGTTGGCAAATCTTGTAACTAAATATAGTGAATTTTCATGTTTCGTACAGTATTCATGATATTGTATATTGAATGACGTATCTTTACACCATCCATTGCTTACTACAGAGCTGAAATAAAAAATAGGCTTGAAAAAACCCCTAGAATGAGGATCGGATCCACATAGATAAAAAAAGTAAAGCATGAAGATATTTTTTTATGTTATTTATATACTAATATAACAATAATAATTGCTCTTTTATTATAAGGCAAAGCGCGGCGTCGAATTCCGTCAATCAACGCTCAGTGGCGAACGTAAGTATCTGAATACTTATCCTGAAGTTAGATTCCAGGTTTCCCGTTATGTCTACATTGCTATGTACGGAATACAGCAAGACCTTGAAAATTAAAGGCCTAATTCAATTATAAAGTTGGAATTTAACTGCGGTTGGTTTACCAAAGTTTGGTAGCAGGTGTGGCTTCCGCTGTGCATATATCATGTTATTGTAATGAGGCATTATGGTAATTTTATGCAAGGCTTCCTGTAATACTGTTATAACAAGTCTGAAATTATGAAAACATTGCTTTTTTTAGAGTAATCCATAAAAAATATATATATATATCAAAGTAAGCAGAGGTAACCAGACCAGTCCAGTGAAAAAGAGCTTTTGGTAGTCTAATGCCCTAGTGATGGTGAGAGATGTCCTTAATCTTGCGAAAGAACAGTGTATTATTAGCTATTGCAAACGATGATAGAAGAACTAAGTACGTAAACAACCAAAGCTGGTTCATCGATCTACGCCACTGCTGCTTCACGACACTGCTCGACCACACACTTTACAACACATGTCTACCAAAATAGAAAAGCTTCAATTGGAATAGCAAAGAAATCCACCAAACTCTCTGGACATTGCTCCAATAGATTTTCTCTAGAGAAATTTAGATTACTTGTCGCAAGGAAAAAGGCAACTCTGATGGGTCAGTCCAAACCTCCTTTAAAGATTTTATTAATTCCCGTCCAAATGGTATTTTAGTAAATATATCAACATCTTTGAGACTATAAGTGCATAAATGACAATGCTTCATTCCTTTAATAAATAAATATATTATAATATAAAAAAATATTCGACTTTTAATTTATTTATTACTAAACGCCAATTTCATATGTAAGAACATTATATAACAAGTAATGATACTACACTGAAGTAATGAAGGGGGTCTTGGAGATACATTGTCACAAAAATCATGAAGTGTGGGAGCATAGGAGTGTTTTAAAGCCCCATTATTGATCCAGTTACAAGCGTGAAGCTACAAAAAAAAGTATAATTAGTTAAAGTATTAGTATATCAAGTAATAATCAAGTATATCAAGTAACAAAGTTCTCTTACAGTAAATTTTAAAAAAATCAAACAACAAATTCACCTTGACCTTTTCATACGGAACCATTTGCAACTACAAATTTTAACCGTTCATTTGTGCTGTGACTATTTTAATGCCACCAAGAAATGGTTTAAAAAATAACGTATTTTACTAATGACTTAAAGTAATAAGAGTCCTTAGAAAGAGATTTAGTTTATTGCTATGACCATACATATATACAAACTCTGGTAGGACTTAAAATAGATGATTGAATTTTTTCTAGTTCCTATAAAATATTCTATAAATTTTTAATGACACCGAAACACTTTTAACCAGATTAAAATTTTTAATGAAAATGAAACACTTTTAACCGGATTAATCGCGTATATTGATTGTTAAACATGTTTTTTGGAAACCCGACGTATCGAACACTTTACAGTAGACCGTCTAGTGTCTACCCGTGACCAAGGACTAAAAACATGTTTAACAATCAGTATACGCGATTAATCCGGTTCAAAGTGTTTTATTTAAAATGTGTAATAATCGCGAAAATCAAAGACAACTTCTATAAATCCCCTACTACTACAACCCTACTCTTTTTAATCTACTCACATTTCACGTTTAACTTTCGAAGTCCAATAATTTAATTAGTGCGTTTTCTGTTACTCGTTCATGGCAGAGTTAACAATGGGAACTTGGGAACCTATTGTTAAAAGACTCTGGAACTCAACGCCGTGCTTTGAAAAAATATTTCAATTGCACCACGATAGGTGTTCTATATTTTATAAGCCTATAAGCTTTCAATGGCTGCACTATCCAAAACAAAAATCTTTTTTTATACTTCAATTCATCTTTCATTCCTATTTTATGAGATAAGAGCGTTCAACCAAACAAATCCCTTAGCTTATAATATTAAAAAGCGTAATTAATTTTCTTAACACCAACGAAATTCTCGAATGCCGTTAACCTTAGTCAAGAAAATGCCTTACATAAGTAAAGTTAAGTAAAACTTTTTATTCAGGCAGAGCGATTCTGATGTCAGAACTGTTTATTATTCACTTTCTTCTGTAATCATAATTATGTTAAATTGCAGAATTCATTAGGAAAAATAATAATATTAATAAAACCCGAGTGCAAATCGTACCCACAACCGAAGCCTAAATGTATATTAAATGTAATTTACTCACTCACTCAGCTTCACGCTGTACTCCACACATGGCAAAGTAAGCAGAGGAAACTTGGGAACCTAGTGTTAAGTCACTCCGTTCCACTTTCGTTCCCCACTTTCCACGGAATTTTGAAGCAAGACGTGTTGAGTGGCGGAACTCAACGCCGCGTTTTACCTTGTACTAGAGCGAAGAAATCAAATATCCTTTGTTTTATTTATTTAACAATTTCAAATATCCTTTTTTTTATTTATTTATGTAGACGTAAATGTTAAATAAATAAAAAACACTGTACATTTAATCTACATAAATTTTTAAAAAAAACAACATTTGATGTACATAAATGTTTGAGCATTATTTATTTCAGTTCTACCTCCAATACGCCTAAGCTTTAACAAATAGAAACACGCTTGTTTTTTGACGGGTTTTGCACGTTTTGTTTTCATTTTAGTAATATCATGGTAGAATGGAAATTGAGAGCGTCGATCGTTTAAAATAACAAACTTTTGTATAATAAATATGCTTAATAAATAAACTGTTCAACGTTTGTATGTACTTTAGGGTTTAAAGCGGAAAATCGCGGTTTTTCTCGATCCTATAGCAATTTTGAAAAAATCATCTTCCTTCAGTCATCGAAACACTGCCGCCCGTACACGTATTTAGAGTGCTACGTGCCCAGATATTGGAGGATAACACTTAAGGTTGTGACTTACTGTACGGTTAGGTTAGAAAACGAAAAGAGAAAATCTCTTACAGATTTTCATAATATTTCGAACGGCTCTACGATTCTCTATGACCCACTAGGCTTCGTTTTCTAGAAGATGGCGGCATTGGCAGTCACTGGAAACATTGAAGTCAAATATGCTGACATGGCTTAAAGAGTTTTTTTGTTTGAGTTTTTTGACGCATAACGTAATGTTTCTTTATTGGTTGACAAGCAATTTTTTTCTTTCTGGGGGTGGAATTGAAACAAGTCGGGCCGAATCTTATTTGGACACTTTTCAATATTTTCTCGAGAATGACATATGCAGTTCTAGTATACGGCATTCATTGTGCTATCGTTGAGAAAACAAAAATAATTAATGTTTCCAATTAAAGATAGCATATATTCAATATTCATACTCAGCTTCACGCTGTATCTCGCACACACGCTCGTAGGAAAAGACGAGGAAACTTGGGAACCTAGTGCTAAGACACTCCGTTCCACTTCCGTTGCCCACTTTCCGCCGAATTTGAGGCATGCGTGTTGAGTGGCGGAACTCAACGCCGCGCTTTTGCCTTATTACCAGAGCGAAGAAATAAAACATTAAATATTTAAATTTAAAATATTAAACATTTCATTTCCTCGACCGGGGATTGAACCCAGAACCTGTCGGTTACAGTCACACGCTTGTGCCGCTGCGCCACGACAGACCTCTTCAATATTCATATACATAGCAATATCATCTCAGTGTGTCGCGGGACACAACGAGATTATTATGGATTTGATAACCACTCGAGGGAATTCGACGAACAATATCTTGGAAATTAGGCGCACGTCGGTATTAGATTTACTTCATTTTTTTCCCCTTCACGTTACATCCCTTACATAATAGAGTAGGCAAAGGAAGTTTGGGAACCTAACATCACGACACTTCATGCTGTTTCGCTTTTCACTGAATTTAAGGAATTGTAAGGAATTTAAGACATTGTACTGAATGGTGGAAAGCAACGCTGCATTGAGCGAAAAAATGAAAACATTACAGTTTTCATTTGGATTTTAAATATTTCAGTTCTTCGAGTGAGGTTCGACTCCACAAGCTGCTACTTTTTCCTTGGTATATAGAAAAAGCTTAAAGCTGTAATATCGTACAAAATTCAAACACACAAAACCACTGTCAATAACATAATTTGAACCGTAAAATTAGAAATAATATATATTTATATGAAAAATAATAAAACTTCTTTGTAAATGTTTTATAATTTCAAATAACTTATAGACGCTTTGTGAATATTATGAGCAAAGTTTAAGGTAAGAGAACTCGGGTCGCTCAGACTTGTGGCCTTAAATTCTACGTAATATTAGAAATAACCTGGAAAAATAAGAAATAAGATATTAAATTGAAAAAGTTGTTTTATTTGTTGATTCTTTTTTACGCAAATTTCATTTATAAAAGTGTAGTGTAACTTGAAAGTGATCGCGATTACTATTTTGTTCCCACTTTGAAAAGATCTAACACGGCGTTTAGTTGCGCCTCTCAAGAGTTTGTTCAAATACTAGGTAGTATCTTCCTAACGCGCCGAGATAATAAATATTATATATTTTATTAACAAGTTCCATATGAAAATAATTAAATTATATTTTTTTTTTCATAAGCAACTATAATAGACAGATAGTGTAGTACTTAAAAAGGGATAATGGAGATATATAGAAATGTATGGGGAACAAAGTTTCTTAACATTAGGTTCCCTCTGCCTTCCTTATCTTGGTATATACTGCCCTATTTATCTATACAGGAAATGGCTGAAGCTTTTAATATAACAATATCACTTTTTTACTAATTGATTGAAGCAGCCCCAATTTTTATACGTTCAAAAAAATCTTTCCGTAACACTGGAATGGAATATTACTTTAAAAATACTTTGAACTGATATATATTCTGACACAACAAGCAATAGTTCCTGAAAATGCATTCCATTTTAAAGGCCTTGTCTTTGATGAAAAATAGAAAAACTTGAACATACAGGTTGTTCTAAAAGATGAAAGATTGAAAAACAAAATGGATACCTAAAAAAACATCACTCTCTCTTAGAAGACATCTTAATACTAAATGACTGACCATTTTCCTTAGAGATGACATTTACGAGGATCGCTTAGTGTGGCACTGTGCAGTCCGCATGGTGAAGTGGAAAACCAAACTAGCAATATTTTCTTTTTTATTTTCAATAGTAAACGTTTAAATTATACAAACACGATACGTAATGTTTTTCCTTTTTTTCTGCTTTATCCCGTTTTACACACATGGCAGGGTAAGCAAAGGGAATTCGGGAACCTAGTATCAATACACTTCACTCCGCTTCCTACTTTTCGTCGACTTTTAAGCAATGCGGGTTAAGTACCGGAATGCAACGCGGTACTTCGCCTTTGTTAAGACAGCGAAGTAGTGAAAACATTCAATATGTAATTTGAAAATAAGAAATATTTCTTTACTTTGAGTGAAGATCGAATCCACAACCTGTCGGGTTTACAGTCACACGGTTGTGTCCCTGCGCTAGGACAACCATTAAATATGTCGGCCTTTTCGTATTTTTTGTCTAATTGAACATTGAGTACGCATAAAAAATAAAGATATGGCGATGAGCTCCAAAAAAATATTTTTTTTATGGAAAAGACAAAGCAAACGAGCGTACAGGTCATCTTATGGTGAGTGATCACCGTCACCCAAAATTTCTAAAATTAACTATTACACCTATCTAGAGATTAACATGTGAATGTTTGAACTTAATACTACCGGATTAAATTAGACTCGTAAATATTTTATAAACAGAAAGAATAAAGAGGCCGGTCGTGGCGCAGCAGCACAAGAGTGTGACTGTAACCGACAGGTACTGGGTTCGATTTCCAGTCGAGGATATGAAATATTTAATATTTTCAATTTAAATATTTGACATTTCATTTCTTCGCTCTGGTAATAAGGCAAAGCGCGGCGTTGAGTTCCGCCACTCAACACGCAATGCCTCAAATTCGGCGGAAAGTGGGGAACAGAAGTGTAACGGAGAGTCTTAACACTAGGTTCCCGGGTTCCCTCTGCCTACCCTGCCTAGTGCAAGAAACAGCGTGAAACTGAGAGAATGAGAAAGAACATAGTGTTAAGACACTTAGTTCTACAGCTATCGATACGTAGCGTAGTAATTGGCGAATCACTACGCCAGGCATATCTTTTTGTTACTAGAACGAAGAAATTACAATAAATCACTACACCTTGTGACAATCAAAGCTACAACTGTTGGACTTACAGTCAAACACTGTACCGCTGCACTATTACAACATTGGATAGAAAATAAAAAAAAAAAACATTTTATGCCTTTTGTAACACACTGTATAAAAGCATTGCATGTAAGCTATCAGTGGCTCACTTCTTGTAACGAAACTTAGCAAGTGGAAGTGCTTTTTGAAGGTAATTACGATGTTTATTAAAGTAGAAACGACAGTGTATGCAGTCGTAGCTAAAATTAAACAATTTTAATTTATTGAAGTGAGTGCGCCGTTGAGATCCGTTACTTAACACACGACGCCTCCAGTATTTGGCAGAAAATGGAGAACGGAATATCTCAATATTACGTTCCAAAGTTCCTTCTTCCTTATCGATATACAGCCTAAAGTAACAAAAATAGGCCATTGCGGTGTAGAGCGCCAATATGCGACTGCCAATACGACAATGTCTTATTTATTTCGTATATAGTTTTGTATAGTTTAAATTGTCTACAAAAGGAAAGAAAAATTTTAATTTAGAAATAGTAAAAAAAAAATAATGTTGCGGGATTACAACCCGCGTCTCTCGGAAGCCGTCCAAGTGCTCTGACCTCTAAGCCATACGTTCTCATACAATATGAGTCTATACAGTGGGGTGTTTATTTCCGTGTTTCTAAGCATACTTACTTTTTGAAAAATAGGTGGAAAGCGCATATTTATATACCCTAATAGAGAAACAAGTGTCTAAATACTTTGTTCTCTATAACTTTATGTGAATGGAATGGAAGAAATATATATTTTTCTATGACTGATCGATTGAAATGGCAATAAGGTACAACTAATGTCTTTAAAATTATACGTACGATTGTTCTGAAAGATTACAAAAATGATTTGTTTTGTTAACATTAAAGTTTGAACTTCGAGATCAAGTTATTTTTTTATATCCTAACAGCTTTTATTAAGGAATGTTTAACAAAAAAATTGGTCAATGTAATGTAAGAAAGAAAACAATTTAAGTAAGAAACACTAAAGAAAAAGGTAATCGAGAATCGTGAAATGACCCGAATTTTACTTACACCTCTAAATGCGGGACGTGTGTGAAGATAAAAAGAGGTAAAAAATGGTTAGAAATTACCAGCAAGTTATCTGATTCTGCGAAAACTCTGTAGAAAAAGATAATATACTTTCACATATACAATAAATTTTATTTTTACATATTAAAATTGTCATTTGAAGGCATTCTGACCAGCGGTACTTTAAGCGCCATCGATGAGGGATCGATGCTCATTTATTTTTGCTTCACGCAGTATCCCGCATATAGCATATTAAAAGAGACGTGAAAACTGAGTTCTTTTCATTCTAGTTTCATTAGGATACTTTTAAATTTCAGACACCAATATTGCGAGTTATTGCAGTGCTTCTTTCCCCTAAGTAGACTAGATATGCAGCATGAAGCTAAAAATTACATGAAACTAAACATGCAGTGTTTTTAAAATAGATAACAGAGTGATACTTACTAAAACGTATAAAAAAAATAAACTCGGCTTCACGCTGTATCCCGCACATAGCAGGGTAGGCAGAGGGAACTTATTAACCTAGTGTTAAGACACTCCGTTCCACTTCCATTTCCCACTTTCTGCCGAATTTGCGGCATTGCGTGTTGAGTGGCCGAACCCAACGCCGCGCTTCGTCTTGTTAAAAGAGCGAAGAAATGAAAATATTTAATATTTCATTTAAAAATATTAACTTATTATTCCACTTCTTCGAGCGGGGATCGAACCCACAACATATCGTTTACAGCCACACGCTTGTGCCGCTGCGCCACGACAGGCCTCGAATCCAATTTCGAGAGGTCAATGTTACACAACAGGAATTACACAACGTTAATATTTTTATATGTTTTTTATGAAGTATTTTTTTTTTCTAAGTGTGAAATAACACTTTAAAAATAGATATAATTATTTACACTTTCTCTCTAACTGTTTCTATAGTTGTCTTCTGTATTTGAAAAATGTAAATGAAAATTATAATCTGTGGGTATGTATGATTTTATTTATATCAAAAAACCACAGAAAGCCAAAGTACCTTATACTTTAGATCTTAGAGCAGTGTCTGGGGCTTGTGAAGAAAATATCCCCAGGCTTCAGGTCAAGTCTGTTCAGGTCTTTTCAAGTCAATATTGGTAATCAAAAGTCAATTTTTTGTCAGGTTCACGCTGCATTCCGCACATGGCAGGTTAAGTTTCTTGGGAACCAAGTACACTACGTTCTCATTGGAGAGAACTATTTTTGCTAATATTTTATTTATATTTTAAATATACTAGCTTTTCCAGAGACACCGGATGGGGTTGAAAGTAGGAACCTTGTCCCTATAAAAAGTATAGTAGTGGCTGCTTGAGAGGAAGTCAGTGGTAACAGTTGGTGCAGTCTTTCAACTCAGGCTTGCGGCTGTACGGGTTGGGAAAATAGACTCAATTATATATATTTTATTAATTTCGTTAAAAACAATATTGCTATTAGTGTATGCTAAAATGTGGCCATAGTAAGATAAAAGATACATATTATTATTGATAAATATAACAATTGATATGATGCCAGATCGTGGTTGTGGATTCGATTCCTACTTGAGGAAATCAAATATTTAATATTTTAATTGTGAGTGAACGGGGTAAGTGCATGGCGTTGAGTTCCGCTATTGCCTCTAAAATTCGTCAGAAACTGGTGAATGGAAGTGTGTTAATGGCAGCAAAGTGTCACTAGGTTCACAGGTTCCCTCTGCCTCCCTTTGCCATATGTAGGATACAGCTTTAAGCTGGAGTAAAATTTAGAAAGTTAATCTACCTACCTACATAAAGCGATAAATATGGCCAAAGCGATAAATCTGTGGAGTTAAGAACACCATATGTCACGGATCCTATAGAAGATTTAAATTCTCCCAGAACTTGGTAATGATCCAAGAGTAGCAAAAACGTTGTATTATATGGAAACACTAATATTATGTGACTTGTTAACGAGATAATACGATAAAAATGTATGGCTTTTTAGCTAATTTCAAAAGTTCTTAATTTGGTTGGTATTTTTTATGAGCCCTAGCGAGGCGCAGGGGCATAAGCGTGTGACTGTAATGACAAGTTGTAGGTTCGATCCCTACTCGAGGTAATGAAATATTAAATATACTTTCATTAAATAATTTATTTTCATTTCTTTGCTCTGGTAACAAGGCTAAGCTCGGTGTTGAGCTCCACCGTTCCAAACGCAATACCTCAAATTTGGCAGAAAGTGGGGAAAGGAAAGGAGTGTCTTAACACTAGGTTCCCAAGTTCCCCCTGTCTACCCTGCCATTTGTGGGCTACAGAGTGAAGAGAAAAAAGGACAGGTAAATATTTTAGCATTACGCCGCTTACACTGCAAGTGTTTTATATCGAACCCACAATTATCGCAAATTATTTATTAAACACTTATATATACTAGGTTATTTATAAAATATTTAATAAATATTTAATATTTAATGTTTCATTTCTTCGCTCTGGTATAAGGCAAAGCGCGGCGTTGAGTTCCGCCACTCAACACGAAATGCCTCAAATTTGGCGGAAAGTGGGGAACGGAAGTGGAACGGAGTGTCATAACACTAGGTTTCACTTCCGTTCCCTCTGCCTACCCAGCCTAGTGAGGGATACAGCGCGAAGATGAAAAAAAAAATAGTAAATGTGATTATTATATAGTTTCCAACTTCAATCTAAATATAGCAGGTTTTGCATAAGTTCCTTTGCAATCTGCAATGCAATCTAGTTAGTCAAGACACTACGTGCCCTTTGCGCCCGAATCCAAGACATTTCGATGGCGGAACTCAACGCTGCGTTTTGTCAAAATTTTAAATATATAATATAAAATTAAAATTTTATTTAGAGAACTTTAAATAAAAAATAAATGTATCAAATAAGATCCAAGAAAAGTAGATTAGCACTTCAAAGAAGCAACCACAGTGCGAATTAAATAGCGGAACTTAACGCCGTGAATCATAGTACCTTGAATTAAATTAAAAAAAGCTAAAAATAAACAATTTCCGACCTTGTGTAATATAAAGTGCCATTTGTACTTTAAAATACCTGCAAGATAAGATCGTTTCATAAATATACTTACGAGTATGTACATACCTCCCTTCCGTGTATACAAATAATGTGAACACGCAAACCTTCGAGGTTATGTTTTTAAAGTTGACGGTACATTTTATAGTATGAGGCAAGTTGTGGTGCAGGAGCAAGAGACGGTGACCGTAAATAAAAAAGGTTGTAGGATCGATTCCAACTTGAGGAAGTAAAATATATAATAACGAGGCATAACGCGGCGTTGATCACCACTGCTTTTGAAGCAACACAGGCGATATACATTGACATACATATATTAAGATACAGGCAAAGCGCGGTGTTGAGTTCCACTACTCAACACGTAATGTATCAAATTTAGCAGAAAGTGGAAAGCGGAACGCGGTGTCTTAATATAAGGTTCCCAAGTTCCCTCTGCTTAACCTGCCATGTTTGGCCTGCCGTGAAGCCAAAAAAATACAGAGAGATAAAACCTGAATACATCATATATCTTAAAACATCAAATTAATGTTTTCTTAGCGTAAAAGTCACCTTTCCTATGAAACAAATAACATAAAATTCTGCCAAAACGATGCCACTCACAAACAAAGCTATAAATATTAGTCTGGATACAACGGATACGGCAATTAAAGATACAAGGTCACTAGTTCGATTATATCTTGTGACATACTCGTGATATAAACTTCACGTGTTTATATTATAGTAGAAGTTTCTCTCTCAGCTTCACGCTGTATCC
Source organism: Eueides isabella (assembly GCA_019049475.1). NCBI lineage: Eukaryota > Metazoa > Arthropoda > Insecta > Lepidoptera > Nymphalidae > Eueides > Eueides isabella. The sequence continues at coordinate 2,577,819 of CM032407.1, forward strand.
CGCACATGGGTGGGTAGACAGAGGGAACTTGGGAACCTAGTGTTAAGACACTCCGGACACTTGAGTGCCGGAACTCAACGCCGCGCTTTGCCTTGATATAAACTTCACGTGTTTATATTATAGTAGAAGTTTCTTTCTCAGCTGCACGCTGTATCCCGCACATTGGTGGGTAGACAGAGGGAACTTGGGAACCTAGTGTTAAGACACTCGGTTCCACTTCCGGTACCCCACTTTCCGCCGAAATTGAGGCATTGCATTTTGAGTTGCTCTCTACTCGAAAAAAAAAAGTTCTGCAATGTTTAAATATTTTTGTATGTATTTTGTCTAAAAGTATTTTTTCTACTAATTACAACATATATGAAGTGATATTCTAGATATCACTTTGTATATGTAAAAAATATATGAATACTGCCTAGCACTGTATAATATAATTGTTTAGATATATAATTGTTTAGATGGAAAAGAAAAAGACATTATTTTTAATTAATTTATTTTAAGTATTTATAACCTGAGGCCTGTCGAGGCGCAGCGACGCAAGCGTGTGGTTACAAACGATAGGTTATGGTTTCGATTACCACTCGAGGAAATGAAATATTTAACATATTTACATTAAATATTTGATGTTTCTTCGCTCTGCTAACAAGGCAAAGCGCGGCGTTGAGTTCCAGCACTCAACACGCAATGCCTCAAATTCGGCGTAAAGTGGGGAACGGAGTGTCTTAACACTAGGTTCCCAAGTTCCCTCTGCCTACCCTGCCATGTGCGGGATACAACGTGAAGCTGAGTGAGTATAAGCATTATAACGATTTTAAAAATTGTCTAAAAAAAAAATTAATAAAAGATATCACGTCTTTCGAATAATTCACAAATATTCTGGAATATCCAATTTGAGAAATTAAAAAGGACTTAATAGACCCTTAAAAACATTGAAAATCTGAACTTACGTTTAATGAATCGGTCGTTCTAAAAGAGTTCCTTATGAAATACATAATGAACACGATATACAAGCTCATCATTATATTTCCTTTTCCAGATTTTTTTCATCACAGATTATTTATAGTTTATAAAATATATTTTTTTAACAATAATATTTTGTGATAAAGGTTTTAGTCCGTGTAAATCACTCGGCAAATAGCGGCATAGGGAACTTGGGAACCTACTCATAAAACTCCTCTTAAAATACTTCCTTTACCAATTTTCCGCTAGAGGCATTGCGTGTTGAATGGAGGAAAAATCCTGAGAGAACGGAGCTTGGAGCGTTACTAGAGCAATGAAATGTAAAAAGTAAATATATAAATAAAAATATTTTCGTGTTTCTAGATCAAAAAATTGACACTTTCCACACTTTTCATAAAGTGCCTTTACAGTCTTATGTATACTTGTCGTGGCGCAGCGGCACAAGAGTGTGATTGTAACCGACAGGTTCTGGGTTCGATCCCCAGTCGAGGAAATGAAATATTTAATATTTTCAATTTAAATATTTAATGTTTCATTTCTTCGCTCTGGTAATAAGGCAAAGCGCGGCGTTGAGTTTCGCCACTCAACACGCAATGCCTCAAATTCGGCGGAAAGTGGGGAACGGAAGTGGAACGGTGTCATAACACTAGGTTTCACTTCCGTTCCCTCTGCCTACCCTGCCTAGTGCGGTATACAGCGTGAAGCTGAAAAAAAAAATGTATACTTAAAAGCAGAAAATGCATGAAATGAAAAATAAATACAATTTGACATTAAAATTTCCGAAAATCCAACATAAAAATAAACCTGTTACCTCCTCAATAGAAAGTAAATCGACATACAACGCTAAAAGCTATAAATAGTCGTTTGCAGTTCACACGGATCTAGTAGATTCGAGAGGCGATTACCTTGTCAATATGTCGACCCAATTTTGTTGAGTGAAGTACACTTTACCTATACAAAAGGTAAATTTCGTGTTTTTTTTTCTACATTATATTTATGAGAAAATAGCTGTTTTTTGTGGTTTTTTTTTCACGCTTTATCCCTTATATGGAGATTTGCAGAACTAAGGAAATGAGTGTAAGATATTCCGTTCTGTGCCCCATTTTCCGATAAATTTGAGTCATATTGAGTGGCGGATCTCAATGTGCCTCAAATATTATATAATATATAATGTATATTGGAGGCCTGTCGTGGCGCAGCGGCACAAGAGTGTGACTGTAACCGACAGGTTCTGGGTTCGATCCCCAGTCGAGGAAATGAAAATTTAATATTTTCAATTTAAATATTTAATGTTTTATTTATTCGCTCTGGTAATAAGGCAAAGAGCGGCGTTGAGTTCCGCCACTCAACAGGCAATGCCTCAAATTTGGCGGAAAGTGGGTGTAGGTTCCCGGGTTCCCTCTGCCTACCCTACGCGAGATACAGCGTGAAGCTAAAAAAAAATGACATATTGTTTTGTTTTTTTAGCTTCACGCTGTATCCTGTATAGGACAGAAAAAGCAGAGGAAATTAAGGAACCTAGTGTTCATTTATTCCGTTCCCCGGAACTTAACGCCTTTACCAAGCTTAAGAGCAATTTATTGTCAAATTGAAGTTTTTTTAAAAGTCTATATAAGATGTACTTTAATTAAGAAACACCGTCCTTTAAGCACGAAGAAGAAATTTTCGTATTTTAAAACATTTTTGTGTCCCCAGACACCACACACAAGTATGTTAACCAGATTAAACATAATTAAGTTTATCAACTTAAGTAAGCGGCAGGCGGCCATTAATTTTGTACGTATTAATTAAATTTAGGCATATCTTGACGCAATGGCATAAGGTAAACGCGACGGGTTGTGAGTTCGATCCCTGCTTGAGGAAATGAAGTATTAGAAAATGTTCGATATTAATATTTGATGTTATTTCTTTGCTCTAACATGGTAAAGATGATGTTGAGTTACGCCACTCAACACGCATCGTCTCAAATTTAGCGGAAACTGGGAGTTGGAACAGAGTAGACAAAGGTTTGGTTCCTAAGTCACCTCTGCCTACTCTGCCATGTGTGACGTGAAGCTGGAAAAAAAAATAAAATCAATTTTTTTTCTCCAATGTAAATACAAGTTGAAATTTCCCGAGATTTTCCTTTTTGCACTGCGAGTGCTCTTGTAGCCAAATTTCATAATTGTAGACCTATACTATTTCTATAGGCTTTAATTACACAGCGAATTTCGTATATAAAAGGCGAAAATGTTAGTATTTTTTAATATCATTGAATTTAAATCTTATTTCTTTTGTAGGAATGAAAATATTTGGTATTCGTTTCAGCTCGATAGCACCATGCTGTCTCACTTACTTACTTACTTACTTAGCTTCACGCTGTATCCCGCACATGGCAGAGTAGGCAAGGGGAACTTGGGAACCTAGTGTTAAGACACTCCGATCCCCATTTTCCGCCGGATTTTGTGGCATTGCGTTTTGAGTGGCGGAACTCAACGCCGCGTTTTGCCTTGTACCAGAGCGAAGAAATGAAAACATTAAATATTTGAATTGAAAACATTGAGTATTTCATTTCCTCGACTGGGGATCGAACCCACAACCTGTCGGTTACAGTCACACGCTTTTGCCACTGCACCACGACAGGCCTATATTTAGTTATGTTATTTTTTATCTGACTATCAAAACAGCTTGAGGCCTAAGTTTATAAAGAATATTTATTATATTGATAACTTTACTGTGTTAACAAGACGTAATGCATCAAGAATCCCGCGTAAAGTTGAGAACGGAAGTTTCTTATTAGGAACTGAGTTTCTCATCAATAGGTTCTTGAATTGACATGTATTTCCACAGTCTAACATATATAAGTAGGTTTATATGCAATAAAGAGTTATATAAAGAAATAAAAATTTAAAATGTACATATGTTCTTCTGTCGCTTTTCCACATATGGACCTATTAAAAATACTCTAATAAATAATTGAGAACTAGAAATTTATAAAGTTTACAAAAGCGTATTCTAATTTTATACTTTTATATGAACTTGTAGAGGCCTGTCGTGGCGCAGCGGCACAAGAGTGTGACTGTAACCGACAGGTTCTGTGTTCGACCTCCAGTCGAGGAAATTTTGCGTGTGGTAGAGTCACGTTGCTAGTAATGGCAACACGCATGGGCAGACTCGACCGGATTGTTACCACCCCCGGCATTTAAGACCGGCGTTAAGTAGTAGCTTTGGTCATTGCGTTTCGCATTAGGTAATGCCGGGCCCCGGTGCCCATCCACCTTAAAAGACGGCAACGCCCCTGTAGCTCTTCTGGAGTTACACGGGGCCGTCGGCGACGGTGATCACTTACCATTAGGTGACCCGTACGCTCGTTTGCCGTCTCTTCCATAAAAAAAAAACTTAATATTTTCAATTTAAATATTTAATGTTTCATTTCTTCGTTCTGGTAATAAGGCAAAGCGCGGCGTTGAGTTCCGCCACTCAACACCCAATCACGCCTCAAATTCGGCAGAAAGTGGGAAACGGAAGTGGAACGGAGTATCTTAACACTAGGTTCCCGGGTTCCCTCTGCCTACCCTGCCTAGTGCAGGATACAGCGTGAAGCTGAGTGAGTGAGTGCGTTAAACAGTTTATAATTTTCTAACCCCCTATAGTTACAAAGATAAATGTTCGATACATGCTCGTACGTACACGTTTGGGAATAAATTACTTTTGGGAACGAATGCATGTCACGTTCGAGACATATTTGATTGTTACACAACTTTGGTCTAACCTAGCCAGTTTAATTTTGTATGAAATTTCGAATGGTGATACCATTTGTTAAAGTACCTGAACGACATTGCGTATTGCGTGGCGGAACTTAACGCCGCGCTTTTCCTTGGTTGCAGACTAAGAAAATGAAAATATTTCTTCGGGTGGGTATCGAAGTAAAACTAAAACAATCACCGCCATGTTAGGCCTCAGGTAAAAGTGCTATAAGCAGAATATATCCTATATAGCCTATCCTGCTATAAGCAGAATGCTGATGTAATTAAATCTTCTTATATATAAACAGGTTACATGTTCAATTCTTGTTTAGACGGTTATTTTTAATGACATATTTTAATGACATATCATTGCTGTAAATCAAAGGCTTGAGGTATTTTACTAAATTAAAGTTCTTTTATAATTGTCTTATTTCTATTTTATACAAATAAAATTATACAATAATGTAAATATAAAACGAAAAAAAAGGCAAGGATAGGCAGAGAGAACTGAAGACCTAGTGTTTAGACACTACGCTGAGTGGCGGAACTCAACGCCGATTTCTGCCTTGCTACCAGGGCAAACCAATGAAAATACTTAATTTTTAATTAACACCATGACGGTCCTTAACAAAAGAAGTAAAAAATCTAACACAGTAAGAAAACAAATCAAAAAAAAACTGACATTTGAATGAGCTGTATTTCCTAAAATCTGAACATATTTAATTGAAAGACTAAGAACACTTTCGTTTCATTACCTTTAAAACATAAAAAAAACTGAATCAAAATCAGTTCATCCGTTAGGAAGTTATGATGCCACAAACAGTAAAATGGACACCTTTATCCTTATACCTCTGTTTTATCTACATACAAAAACATATGACACGTTGCCAATTCCATATCAACATATATATATATATTTATATATAAAGTGGACTTAATGCAAAAGCTTCCAAAGCTTTCTGACAGACCTTTCAAGGGAAAGCGTTATTACGAATACGTGCGAATTCAGCAAAAACTTGTAAATATCTACCATTGGCTCTTGAGAGAGAATCCATTGAAAACGTTTATTAACTTTAATATAATATTTTTTTATGTTATCCTTCTCATGAATATATTTGCTGTATGAATTTCACGTGGCATTTCGCTCCGGCTGGCGTATGAACGTTTAAATGAATATTTTTTTTCATGCTGTATCCCGCACATGCTAGTAATATTCGGATACTCTGTTCCACTCCCCATTTTTTGCTTAATTTTTAGGTATTGCGTGTTGAGTGGTTTAATGCCGCGCTTTGCCTTTGCTTGAGAAAAATATCGTATAATAATATAATTTTCATTTTCTATTTTAAATTCAATGTAAGAATACATAAAAGAGGCCTGGCGCAGCGGCACAAGAGTGTGACTGTAACCGACAGGTTCTGGGTTCGATCCCCAGTCGTGAAAATGAAATATTTAATATTTTCAATTTAAATATTTAATGTTTCATTTCTTCGCTCTGGTAATAAGGCAAAGCGCGGCGTTGAGTTCCGCCACTCAACACGCAATGCCTCAAATTCAAAGTGGGGAACGGAAGACGAACGGAGTGTCATAACACTAGGTTTCACTTTCGTTCCTTCTGCCTACCCTGCCTAGTGCGGGATACAGCGTGAAGCTGAAAAAAAAAAAATAAATAAATAAATAAAAGAATACATAAAATAAGTATATTTTGGAGAACTGTAAGCTGTATTTTACAGCGGCTGTTCATTTTATATGTTTTTATTTATTTTATCGAGTGGAGATCGACCGCAAACGTATTTGCACTCAGACGCTTTTCAATTATGTTTTTTTTTTTTTTTCAGTTTCATACTCCACATATGGTAAGGTAGGCAGAGGGACTCGGGAACCCAGTGTTAAGACTACTTTAAGTATTATAGTTAAGAAAAATAAAAAATATTACATCTCGAAATCTCGGATTTGAATTCATGAAAACTAGCTAGAAGTAACGAGGAAGATTTACTATGAAAGGTTTTAAAAAAAAAATTATAAAAAATTAAAGAAATATATTCCGCCCAAACGGAAGTAATATATTAAATTTATAAATAAATATAATATATGTATAATATTTAAATATTATATTCAATATATAATAATATGAAGCCTGTCGTTGCGCAGCGGCACAAACGTGTGACTATAAACGAAGGGTTGTGTTTATTGAAATTTGTAAAAATCATCCCTATAGAGATTCTAACAACATAACTAAGTTGTAACAAGCGTATAACAAATTCGATGTAGCTTGATAAGAACGTATGGCTTAGTTGGCTTAGTTAAAAATAACTTCACGCTGTATCCCGCTATGAAGCAGAGTACGCAGAGGGATCTTAGTGTTAAGACATTCCGTTCACCATGTATCACCCCAATGTCTGAATATCACGTTAAGTGACAAATTTCAACGCCGTTTAGAAAATATTGATGACTTAAAGAGGTCAATAAAACACTCAAAAAGATCTTAATTCCTACACTCTAAAACTTGTAACTAAAGAACAACACCATTGTATGAAAAGACTGCAAGCCTGAAGAGCTCTTGTCAGTTAAAGAGTGTAAAACGCTGCGGTAGTAAAATTCAAGGTTAGGTTAGTTTTTTCCAAACAACTTCCCCCATATAGAGCTTCTCTGAGAATATGTAATAGAGTGTAAAGTCACTACTTTTTCTATTGTAAAAAGTAAGCACGTAGACATATTAAATGAAAATGTTAATTGACAAAGGTGGTGGTAATACAGGGCATATAATATACCAGTTTCTTTTTTTTTTGATAAGAATAGTAAGAATATATTTTTATCTTTCTATATGCCTAACCTTCTTTACTTTTTTTTCAGCTTTACATTGTAAAGCTTCAGCTAGGTATACCGTATATAGTAGGGTAGTCGGAGAAAACTTGGGAACCTAGTATTAAGACTCCACTTTCCGCCGAATTGGCATTGTATGTTGAACGGCGGAACTCAACGCCGCGCTTTGCATTGTTACTAATGTAAAGAAATGAAAATATATAAATATTTTTCTATTTCGGGCGGGATTCAAACCCACAACCTCTCGTTTACAGTTACACCTAGAGCTAGAGCCCCTGCGCCATGAAAAGCCTCACTACACTTCTAAAAATTGATTAATTATTATATTATGATAAGCAGCGATGTTATGGAGTTTGGTAACTATCGAAAATTATACAAAATATATCTACAGCCATAGCCGAGTCTAATATAAAAGTTTCTTATTACTTCAGATAACACGTAGTTCCTTGTAGAACTTACATTATAGGAAATAAACATACTTAAAGACCACACAATAAAAAAATAAATATTAGTAAGTTAACTAGCCAAAAAAAGCTACAGATATCGTAACTTTAAAACAGTGTAACAGAAAAAAAATATTTACAACCAACTAAAAACCCTGAACCTGTCAAGAAGCTTCCTGCCATTTGTCTGCTGACTGCTTGTTCTATTTTAAAACGTATATCTAAGGCTGCATAAGCAGGCTATCCTATGAAATTTGACTAGGCAGAGTAACACGACTGTCAAAGGTGAATGTTGATGTACATATATACTACACTTGTAGACTAGGAGTAGTTTTTTTTTTTTTTTTCAGCTTCACGCGGACGGAAATGGAACCTAGTGTTATGACACTCCGTTCCACTTCCTTTCCTCACTTTCCGCCGAATTCGAGGCATTCCGTGTTGAGGGGCGGAACTCAACGCCGCGCTTTGCCTTTTTATCAGAGCGAAGAAATGAAACATTAAATATTTTAAATTGAAAATATTAAATATTTCATTTCCTCGACTGGGGATCGAACCCAGAACCTGTCGGTTACAGTCACACTCTTGTGCCGCTGCGCCACGACAGGCCTCACTAGGAGTACTTAGTAAGTAGTAAGTTAGGTAGTATACAGGAGCACTTAGAGAGGCTTTCACAAAACTCCTATGGGAAACGATGGAACTTTAAATTTTACGTCTTAAAGTATCATTGGACAAACACAGCTGGCTTAACGCCTGACTTGGCACCGCCGAAACGGAAGTAATATATTAAATTTATAAATAAATATAATATATAATATTTCAATATTATATTCAATATATGACTATAAACGAAGGGTTGTGTGTTCGATCTCCACTGGAGGAAATGAAATATTTAATATTTTCAATTTCAATATTTAATGTTTTCATTTTTTCGCTCTGGTACAAGCCAAAACGCGGCGTTGAATTCCGCCACTCATCAAAATGCCTAAAATTCGGCAGAAAGTAAGAAACAAAAGTGAAAAGCCGTGTCTTAACACTACGTCCCCAAATTCCTTCTACCTACCCTGTCATGTGCGGGATACAGCGTGAAACTGAGTATAATAATATATCCATAACCAGCACACCTTTATTTACCACGACACTCTTTACCTACACTTTTAAACTTCATAAAATATTCTAGAAAATTGTTAAAGGTCATAACGATACGATATGTATATAAACTACAAGGTTATACATGAGAAATGAAGCCTACAATTTATAATTAACTATTCTCCGCTATATACCACGGGCGGCCATGTTGTCAATGATCTAATCGTTTCAGGCCAGTACATCTGAATTAATAATAGAGACAATCGATTCATATTTATAAGTGCGTTTTTATTGTGACGATACGATCATGTTTGATGATGTCGTAATGGTTATATTCAGCTTCACGATGTATCACGCGCATAGATTCCAAAGTTCCCTCTATCTAAGTAGGGTAGACAGAGGGAACTTGGGAACCTAGGTTATAGGCACATCATATCCAATGCGACACTTCTGTTCTCCACTTTCCGACGTATTCTTGAGGTATTGCGTGTTGAGTGGCGGAGCTCAATGCTACGATTTCCTTCGTTACATGAGCGAGGAAATGAATATATAAAATATTTCATTTCCTCGAGTGCGAATCACAAGTCTGTCACGTTTATAGTCAAACAGCTTCAAAAGTTAATATAAAAAAAAAAATAAAAACTTATTCTGGTATTGGTGGGTATTATAAGATACGAGTACATTGTCGAATCACAAAGCAATCATACTATAAAAGTTATCGATGGCTGTGCAGTGAAATCAAGAGATTTTTCACTAGATTCGCTGAACGTGAAGCTCGTCTATCTTTTAATCTGTGTATATCTGTTAATAGCAGTTCGTTGTAAACACCTGCACTCTTTTAAGCGTACGTGTAATACGTTAATATGTACATAACAGTTTATATATACGCCTAAAAAAGTTAAGACAAGTTTTTCTACACAAAGTGCTACAAGGGCTATCGAATGTTTATATATATATATATATATATATATATATATATATATATATATATATATATATATATATATATATATATATATATATATATATATATATATATATATATATATATATATATATATATATATATATATATATATATATATATATATATATATATATATATATATATATATATATATATATATATATATATATAAACATTCGATAGCCCTTGTAGCACTTTGTGTAGAAAAACTTGTCTTAACTTTTTTAGGCGTATATATAAACTGTTATGTACATATTAACGTATTACACGTACGCTTAAAAGAGTGCAGGTGCGTGTTATATATATATATATATATATATATATATATATATATATATATATATATATATATAACACTTTAATAAATAGTAAAAATATTATATTAAAAATAAGATAGTTATGTTTCACAATCGTAATATCAATTTGTAAACCGGACATAGACATATTAACAGTGTGCAACAATTCCCACTAAAAATAGGACATACAATAATACATTATTCTTTCAGACATGTGATGCTTTGATATAGGTATTAACTTAACGGTATCTTGACATGAATAGATAGAGCAAACCTTGATGTATGTAGTTAGTAAGTGTCAGGAAGGATGCGGTGCTATTTCCGTAACCGGCTGCATTTGTGATTGCTACACACAAATATATACAAAATATATGACAGTAAATGTCAAGTTGTGGGTTCGATCATCACTCGAGAGAATGAAATATTTAATATTTTCCATTTAAATATTTGATGTTCTAATTTTTTCGCTCTAGCCACTCAACACGCAATGCCTCAATTTCGGCGGAAAGTAGGAAACGGAAGTGGAACGGAGTGTCTTAACACTAGGTTACCAAGTTCCCTCTGCCTACCCTACTATGTGCGGGATACAGCGTGAAGCTGAGCTATGTGTGTGTGTGTGTGTGTGTGTGTTCGGTGTTATGTTCCACCACTCAACACACAATGTGTTGTTCAGGTGGAAAGCGAGAAACGTACAATTTGTAGACACTAACCAGTATAAAAGAAGAGACTTCTTCTCTTCTTTTATTCTGGCTGGTTACAAATTGTTGTAACTCTGTAGAATCGAACTATGAACCATCGCTTGTACAATCCAGTTGCACCTAAAATAAGCTTTTTGATTTGAGCTTCAAAGCTTTTTAGTTTTTACGATCAATGAAATAAAAGTAACATTGTATTGAAGTTTTATAGCGCCTTTTAAGATGGGAGCGTCTTTTAAACAGGCGCTAGTTAATTTTATAGTTGGTGAATTACTTTATTTGCTAATGCTACCTTAAATCACGAGTCTGATATACCCGACGGATGTGGGTTCGATTACCATTCCATTCTAGGAATAAAAATGGGCTATTTTCATTACATTACAAATATTCAGTTATTTCAAATCGTTAGGTTGGTAATCGCGCGTAGTGTATGTAGTTTTTACCGCGTGAATCACGGTTCCGAGAGAACTAAGGTAATATATATGTTTTTCTACTTCCTTCTCTATTTTCCACAGCAAGTTTCATAGAAATCGGTACAGCAGTTTTGGAGATTAGCCAGGTTGAACAGAAAAAGCAACAGGTACACAAAAAATATTTTTTTTTTGCGTTTAGTGTCTAAATATCTTAATAACACAAGGATATTATGAATTTCAATTCTATAAATATTATTTATATATAAATTTAAAGTAGATATAATCTTCATTCCCATTTGCATGAACAATTAACTTTTAGATATTTAAGCTCATTGTTAATTTTGACATTATTATTATTATTATTATTTTTAGCTTCACGGTGCATCCCGCTCGAGGCAGAGTAGGCAGAGGGAACCCGGGAACCTAGTGTTAAGACACTCCGTTCCTCTTCCGTTTCCCACTTTCCTCCGAATTTGAGGCATTGCGTGTCGGGTGGTGGAACTCAACGCCGCGCTTTGCCTTATTACCAGAGCGAAGAAATGAAACATTAAATATTTAAATTGAAAAAATTAAATATTTCATTTCCTCGACTGGGGATCGAACCCAGAACCTGCCGCTGCGCCACGACAGGCCTGATTATTATTAATATTATTATTTCTTAATTTCACACTGTAATACGCACGTGGCAAGGTAGGCTAAGGAAATCTGGGAACCTAGTGTTAAGACACTTCAGTTTCCTACATACCATTGAATTTGAGGCCTTTTACCAAAGAGAATTGAAAATATTAAATATTTCATTTCTTCGAAAGGGATCGAACCCGGAACCTCTTGCATTTACAATCACACGTTTGTGGTCTTGCGTTACGACAAGCCTTAAAATTCCCTGTTTTTCCTTGATATATGGCTCACAAGAAATTTGGTATTACTTTGTTAAGCTAGAACTAGAATGTTACTGTGATTAAGCGTTCGACTAGGCCGAGCGAAGCGAAATAAGAAATATTTACATAATATAAATGTCAATTAATATACATTTCTTTTGTTGAAAATGTTGTATGAAACTTTAGTAAAAGATAATATGTAAATATTTTCACAAAGCCTAGACTTTTCAGCCAAGCTTTCGAGACAGCGTACCGTATGAGGCCGAGCTCAATGCCACGCTGTTTATTGTTACCAGAACGAAGACTTGTAAGTAATTAATTTCTCTGAGTGAGAACAGCATCCACTACTGTCAAGCTCACAGTTCCGCTGTCCATAAAAGCTTTATATACTCAGCTTTACGCCATATCCTGCGCATTACACCCTAGACAGAGAAACTCTGGGAACCTAGTGTTAAGACATTAGTTACGTTCTGCCGAATTTGATGTATTGCGTATGGAGTGCGGAACTCAACACTTTGCATTGCCTTGTAACCAGATGCGAAGACGAGATATCATTAAATATTTAAATTGAAAACATTAAATATCTAGTTTCCTCAAATAAAGATCGAACCCAGAACCTGTCGCGTTAAAGTCAAATGTTTGTGCTTATGCGCCACGACAGGCCTCAATTAAAGAAATCCTTCGAATCATAATTTTACCTACTACTGCTGAAATTACGTACTAGTAGAAGCTGTGCCACTTTACCACTAATACAAATTACATACTTCAGTACTGTACAACTGTAAATAATACAAAAATCCAATACTCAATCAAATATATATAATACAAAAAAACCAATACCGTATTTCAATAGTAATTAAGAAAGTTAATCAAAAGGAGATACTATTTCAATTCCAACCAATGGATTCTGTGTCAAATTACTTCACATTTTGCCAAATCGGACTCATTCGCTTTCAATTTCCGCTTTAACATTGCCAGTGTAAAATGATTTCATTTTATTAGGGAAATATTATAGTATCTACTTATTTCTTTACGGGAATATCTGTATTATTTCCGTTTATAATATTTTTTAAGCTTCTTTACAAGTCTTATAATATTATTTTTTTTATCTGTTGGTTAGATTAATGATGTATATGACAACGAGCGATGTTGAGTTACGTCGCTCAACGTGTAATATTTCAAAAATTGTGCACACACACATGCACACATATACACACACTTGACCGGATTATTATCACCATAGCTATTTAAAACCGGCGTTAAGTAGTGAATTTGGCCACCGCGTTTCACACTAGGTAATGCCGGGCCCCGGTGCCCATCCACCTTAAAGACCTGCAACACACCTGTAGCTCCCCTGGTATTTGACGGGGCCATTGGCGGCGGTGATTTCGCATCAGGTGACTCGTAGGTGGTATAGTTACTTATATGTTTTTTGTCTACTGCCATATTGTATTATATCTAGATTTCTCATCTCATATTCTCACTATACAAGCTTAGTACAAGCGATAGCCTTACATAAATGAAAACAATTTTTCACGTATTTTAAGGCAAATATTTTTTTTATATATATTTCATATTATCTTAAGCAATAAGTGATGCTTGTGGCGCAGCTCCACAAGCGTGTGACTGTAAACGTGACAAGCTATGGGTTCGATTCCCACTCGAGGAAATAAAGGATTTAATATTTTTAAATTAAATATTAAAAGTTTTCATTTCTTCGCTCTGGTAACAACGCGTGGCGTTGGGTCTGGCAATAGAGTGCTTAAGACTAGGTTCTCAAGTTCCTTCTGCCTACCCCGCAATGTGTAATGGCAATCGTAGTAGTATTGTGTGTCTGAGATTGTGAAAAACCAAGTTCAACTGCTTATACAGTTACAAAAATTTCAACATTTTTGTCTGTCTATCTGTCACTCTATTAGTCCGGGCTTAACTCCAAAACTGCTAAACCCGATTTTATGGAACTTTCACTGTGAAATAGGGGAGGTTGTGGAGCAGCATATAAGCTACTCCATATTCGAGAACATCCATGAGATAGTTTGAAGTGAAATAGCTAAGCATTATTCCTTTAATAATTATTACAAGTAAAATCAAATAAATTTACAATAAACTACCAATTTAATCACTTTAAATCAAGATTAAATACGATTATACGATTACTTGAAAGCGGCCCCTGATTGGTCGGTTTAGATTTTACACTTCGTTCCCAACTTTGAAATACTGAGGCATAGCATGTTAAACAACGGTAACCGAAATCCGAGATATCTAAAAAATGAACATAATAAATTTTTCATCTCTTTTTTGGAACCCAAAACCGTTTACAGTCGCACTTATGCCCCTGTGCTACGTGCTCTTTAGAAAAATAAAAAATAAATAAAATTGTCTTAGACGGTAAAATATGGGCATATTTATGTGCTACTTTAACTTTGGAAACAGTAAAATTTACACACATCGTCTGTTCTGATAAGTTGGCAACGAAACACAAAATCACATTTGACGAATGACATGCTTCTAGTTAATAAGATTGAGGGAGTTCTGTAATTTTTCATTTAAAATGAGTGCTGAGTGAATGACTATATGCGCTAGAGTTGTGTGTTCTATTCCCATTTAGGTATATTTTGTTTTATTCTCTCGCTTTGATTACAAGATAATCTGCAGCGTTAAGTTACGCCTGCAAACACGCAATGTCTTCAAAATTTGAAATGTATGGGAAATGTATACCTTACCATTCCGTTCCCTCTTCCCTGACTATATGCGGGATAGAAGGTGAAGCTAAGAAAATTAGCAATTGTTTTGATATTATCATATTACTTTGAGATATGTTTAGGATAATTAAACGCGGTGATTACATATTCATATAAAAATCAGGTAGATATCTATATGTTTACTTTTTTTTATGGAGAAGATAAGGCAAACGAGCTTACAGGTCATCTGATGGTGAGTGATCACCGTCGCCCACGGCCCCGTGTAACACCAGGGGAGCTACAGGTGCGTTGCCGGTCTTTGAGGTGGAAGTAGACGCGCTTTTTGAAGGTACCCATGTTGTATCGACCTGGAAATACTGCCGAGGGTAGGTCGTTCCAGAGATATGTGGCGCGTGGAAGGAAATTTCTACGAAACCGCACAGTACTAGAGTACCATGTGTCCAGATGATGTGGATGGTACATTAAGTTGTGGCGTACTGTGCGGTTAGAAAATTCAGCGGCAGGTACCAAGTCAAACAGTTCTCCAGAACACTCCTCGTGATAAATGCAGTAGAGAACGCACAGTGAAGATACGTCTCTACGCCAAAGTGTCAAGCCCCTCACAGATCATTGGGTCCCCAACGATTCGAACGGCTCTACGTTGTACGCGATCAAATGGTTCAAGCTGATGCTGCAAGCTGATGCCCAGAGGTGAGAACAGTATTCCATATGAGGCCAAACCTGGGCCCTGTACAGGGTCAAACGGTGTTTTGGCCTGAAATACTGTCTCGCTCTGCTGATGAACCCCCAGTTTCCTCGAGGCCAACTTGGCCTTGCTTTCCAGATGATCGCGATACTGGCAGTCGCTCGAAAAGCTGAGGCCCAATATACTGATGGAGGGCGCGGCTTTAAGGGGAGTGTTTTCGAAAATTTATGATATAACAAATGGGGATTTTTTTGTGGTAAACGCACAGACTTGGTCTTCTTGGGTTGGATTCAACCAGGTTCTTTTCACCCCATACAGAGACATATACTACAATGGCATCATTTAATGAATAGAAAGTTTATTTTAATATCCCACCTTTTAACCAGAGTGATAATATAATAACATCCCCCATTACATCGTCATTCAAGGAAATGAAATGTTCTGGTAATAAGGCAAAGCATAAGTAATTCCGCAACTCAACACGTAATGCCTTAATTTCGGTGGAAAGTGGGGAATGGAAGTGGGAGGGAGTGTCTTGCCACTAGGTTCCCAAGTTCCCTCTGCCTATCCTGCCACGTGCGTGATACAGCGTGAATAGAGAGAGAGAGATACAGTACAAAACTATAAATATAAATGAAATAAACAAAATATATTCAAATATAATATCAAATAAAAATATATATTCAAATATAAATCACTACATAAACAAACGTAGAAAACGTACCGCATTGTTAACTTTCGGAGCAATTTGCTCCATCGTTCGTCGTAATTTATTGGGAATTTCCAGATGCAGTAACCAAAGCACGTTCGAACTGAATAAAGTAATTAAACAAGTTGAGATGTGAACGAATGAATGAGAAAAAGCACCTCAAAATGGAAATTAGATTTCAAAAGAAAGAAAGAAAGAAGTTTATAATATCTTTATTATTTTCTGTGGACTTACTATTTGGCTAGACAAATGAAAATTTATAAGTGTTTCATAGTAAAAATAATTACAAACTTATTTTTGTTGTTAATTTGGTACAAGTTTAGTTCAAAACGCAAACCTCAGTTTTCGTTGACCTACAACTCTGAAATTAATACGAAACCCGGCCGAGTACGTCTCGCGCTTGACCAGTTTCTTTTATTTACTTCCAATCCGCCAAACAGTATAACCAGAGTAAGGTCATTTATTTTATTATAAACAACGAAAAGCAAAAATAAAATAAAATTATATTTACACCAATACAAAAATTAGATTACCACAGAGCATCATAAATATCTTGCCTCTAATAAATATTGTACTTAATACATCGAAGAGAAGGTTGCAATAAAAAATTCAGATCTGCGTCTAACTTCGTTACGATAATAACACCACCGTATTATATGCTACTTACAGTAATATCAGTGAGGTTTTGAATATTACAGCACTTTGGGAATTTTCATGTGATTTTATATAGAAATATTGATTGGGAAAGGAAATATATGTAAAAGTTACTTTTGTAGATTCGAATTTGACTTGGAAAAATATTAATAATATTATAAATTATTACTTTTTTTTCTTTTGTGGATAAAAAGCAGGGTTTAACTCCACCACAATGTCTCGAAAACGGGATGGAAATTGGTGAAGTCAGTGTCGTAACACTAGTTTACTCTGTCCACTTTGCTATACAAAAAGCTACAGACAATGCTACAACTTGTACAATCATAATATTTTAGTTCATTGACATAGTGTAGCTATATAGGCTTAAGGTTCCATTATGCGTTAGTTATAGTTGATAAAGATTGATAACAGAGTAAACAAAGTATAGTTTTATCAAAATATTTCGTTTTCTACCTACCGCCCATGTTCGAGACATTGTACGTGGAGTTGTGGAACTTAACACTGTGCCTTGGCTTTATACCGAAAATAACAGAGTAGACACAGTTAACCTAGTGTTCAGACACTTTAATCTTCACATAAACGGCCAGTTTTCACGAATAACGTGTTAAAAGACAGAACTCAACACCGCGAATAATCTCAGTATCAGAGCAAGGAAAAAGAAAAAATATATATTTCATTCCCCTGAATGCAAAACGTACCCGCAGCCGCCATGTTACATAGAAAACAATGTTAATATAATCGTTTCCCTGATATTGTATTGAATCCAGAACAACTGTATGTACAGTCGGATGCTGTTCCACTCCACTTAAATGCAAAGTTATAAAATTTGGGCTTCTATTTTATTTTTTTGCTAAGAAATTTCATTTCATTATTACAAAGTAGCGTCGTACTAGTCTTCTTTTGAGTGGTTCTATAAACTAAAGCTTATTTTAGACAGCTATACTTATTTTAGACAACTAAAGCTTATTTTTTCTGTGGAGTTGGTAATTAAAAGTGTTAATTAATAAATATTTTTGTTTTGTAACTTACGTTAAAAATGGGGTAGAATAATAAAATAATATAATTATAATATTTTGAAAAATAGTATGGTAATCTAGTCAGACTGTTATCTTTTCCATTTTTAGCCTTAATTACAGATTTTGCTTGTTTATTGGTGAGACTTAACGCCGCGTTTAATGTTAGCGACAGGAAAATTAATATATCTTTTTGAATATTAATATCAAATTGAGGCCTGTCGTGGCGCAGCGGCACAAGAGTGTGACTGTAACTGACAGGTTCTGGGTTCGATCCCCAGTCGAGGAAATTAAATATCTAATATTTTCAATTTAAATATTGAATGTTTCATTTCTTCGCTCTGGTAATAAGGCAAAGCGCGGCGTTGAATTCCGCCAATCCACACGCAATGCCTCAAATTCGGCGGAAAGTGGGGAACGGAAGTGGAACGGAAGTGGAACGGAAGTGGAACGGAGTGTCTTAACACTAGGTTCCCGGGTTCCCTTTGCCTACCCTGCCTCGTGCGGGATACAGCGTGAAGCTATAAAAATAAAAAATAAAAAAAAATAGAAATATAAATATAATCAAATATAAACAGGATAAAGAATCAAAAATATAACCAGGAAAGTTTGAGATGGAACGATTGCATGTATTAAGATAAAATAAAAAAAAAAATAAAGCTTATACGTCAAATGTCTATGTGTTATACATAATTATAATAAAATATGAAAAAAATTAGAATAATCTATAGAATTGAGACATTTTAACGAAATAGTGAAAAATAATTATACACTTTTAAAATTTGTACTTTTCTTTCCTAAGTGTAGCATAACATTTTAAACATACGTAAAAACTAATAGGCTGTCATAGCACAGAAGTACAAACGTGTGACTGTGAACGTGACAGGGTGTGGTTTCAAACTCCACTCGAAGAAATCAAATATTTATTATTTTCAAACTAAATGTTTAATGTTTTCATTTCTTCGCTCGGGTAATAAAGTAAATCTCCACTCTACACGCCTTGCCTTAAATTCGGTAGAAAGTGGAGAACTGAACGGATTATCGTAACAGTAGGTTCCCAAATTCCCTCTGCCTACCCTGGCATGTATAGAATACAGAGTGTAGTAGAAAAAAAATAAAAAAAAAATATTCAGCTATATTAACACAAAAAAAAATAAGCGAGTAAAGTCGCTATTACTAAATAACGATAAAAATTATTTTTATAATTACTTTATTCATATTATATATTAAAATATGCCTCTAAAATTTTTCACCTCTACAATAGTAACAAGAAATCTAGCTCTTTTATTTTAAAAGAATAGAAGTTTCATTTCATTGAAATACAGGAAGCATTCTTGACACTGTTCCACGTGGACATGACATTATATAGGGATTATTAAATTAATATATGCATCTATATTAATATTTTTTAAAAATATATTGTTATTATTTTTACATAAAAAGATATTTGAAATTTTCAATTTAAATATTTAATGTTCTCAATTCTTCGCTCTGGTAAAAAGGCAAAAGGCGGCGTTGAGTTCCGCCATTCAATACGCAATGTGTTAAATTTAGCGGAATGTCTCAACACCAGGTTCTCAGGGTCCCCATGCCTACCCTGTCACGTGCGGGATTACCCTGTCAACGTACTAATATTGTTAAGCTGAGAAGTTTGTTGTTTAACTCAGTATTCTCTAGAATTCCTAGCTCGAATGTTAAAAACCTTTTTATGTTCAATAGTCTTGTTACTAAGTATGGCTATAGGAAATGAAATGATTACATTTTTGTTTTCTCGCTCTGATAGTGAGGGGAAGAGCGGAGTTGAGTTTCACTACTCACACTTCAATACCTCCAGAATATAGAGTGAGAAGTGGAAAGTGGAGATTGGAATGGAATGGAATTTGGTTCCCTGTGCCTCCCCTGCATTGTGCTTGGAAAAATATCTAGTTAGGTTTTTCCTTTTTTAGCATCACGCTGTATGATGCAGGTTGCTTCCGGTCCCCACTTAAGGCAAAACGCAGCGTTGTGTTCCTCCACTAAGCATTACATGTTAATTGGAGGAATTCAACACTGCGCTTTGTTTTAGCCTAGAGCAAAGAAACAAACACATTAAATATTGGAAATAAAAAAAAATATTTCATTTCCTCGAGTAATATTCAAACCCACAACCTGTCGTTCACAGTCACACGCTTGTGCCGCTACGAGCTACGCCACGTCAGCACGCAGGCCTCTAGTTAACCAAACACCTTCATTCACTTTAACTTTTAAAATAAAAGCTATCGCATGCACTATAGTGTTAAACAGTCCCGTGACAGTGTACCGTTACAGTTGCAGTAAGATTCTTTAAATTATTTCACACGTTCTAATGTAAATAAACATGGAACGATAAATGTATTACTTAACGCAGTTAAAGTGACGACTGCACGCGAGGTTGATATTTCAAGTCGCTAGGCAGTAGGTTCGACATAAAGTTTTAGGTTGATTTATATATTTAATTTTGTTTAAAATGTAAATACATACATACATACATACATATATACATAATATATGTATATCTGGTAACAACTTATTAAGCAAATTTCCAACGAAGATTAAAATTCTAAATGGATAATGACGACGGTGATGTCAACACTGTTTTTACAAAACTTTACAATACCATTAATGTTATAATTGATAAATTTCAGCCTAAGCAAAAACTGAAAAAACCACAATACCCAATATGGTTCAGTAGTAGTTTGAAACGACACTTAAAAGAAAAAATAATCTTAGACGCCGTCTTCAAAAATATCAAAACCCTATCTATGGACAAGCTAGAATTGCGGTCAGTGAATTTTCGTTGTAAACTTTGACTGTCGATGGCTATAATAAATACATTGGAAAATCGAAAAAAATATATATCTAAAGGAACCCTCGATTTTTCTGGACTTACATTAAAACGAAACGTGGTGGCACAAGTTCTTGTGGCTACTTCTGATGGTAAACAAATTTGTGAAATGCTTGCAACTAATAATACTCCTAAGCATACGGATTTCAGAGATTGCTATGAAATTATTGAAATTAACGATTAACGGTCTCTATTTAACACTACCCATTTTAAACTATGATATGTTTTTATGTTACGTCTTGTTGGCAGCACTTAGTAGGTTAGTATTATTATTTCTTTTTTTTTTTTTTGAGCATGATGTATCTGCCTGTAAGTGTTTGTTGCATCTAGATATAATTTTGTGTATTGTGTATCCATTTTTGTTTGAACTGATATAAACAAGCGTTGGTGGATCAATAAATAAATAAATAAAAATAAATGAAACACATTTAAACGGATTAATCGTGTATATTAGTTTTTGATCATTTTGGAAACCCGACGTTTCGAACACTTTACAGTAGTCCGTGGTCACGGGTAGACTGAGGTGGCATTTGTCTGTCAGTTGATATAATTATTATATACAAATTACCGCCAACGATTTCTTAATTGCCTCGCGTACTGTCCTGGATTCTTGCAGAATGAGCTTACTCTATCTGGTCCTGTGGTGTAGTGTGCTGGGGACTTTAATTTTTTAAGAGTGGGTCCCAGGTTGTGAAAAGTTACCAACCATCTTCTCTATTGAAATTAGGATTTTTCGTATTTCGATAGTCTCGTGGATCATTTAAGGAATATATATTCTCCCTAGCGAGTGTGTGGGGTTTATCAAACCTGATGTAATGATTGGATTTCTTCGATGTATGCTCACACACAGCTGACTTCGATATATGCCCATTCTTGACATCAGAGATATGTTCACACCGATAAGCCACAGTCACAATCAAGTTTGTATTTGTTTGTATGCAAAGGAATATTACATTTTACTGGTCTCAAGAATTTTCTCACTTTCTTGTTTGTCTTGAATATAGTTTTAATAGAAGCTCTTCTTAATATATGGCCGATCTTGTCTGTAATCTCCTTTACATATGGTAAAAGTGCCGGTTGCCTCTCAACTATGGGTGTCTTATTGATCTTCCTGACAATGCTGGCGGGGAACTGGCAGCTTGTTTTGATGAAGGGCAGTCTTCACCTGTCGAAGCTCGTCCCCCTAAGTGTTCAGCATCATAAAGGTAGTAGGCTCTTTAAATGTCTATCTCTCTACCGTTGTTAACTCTTTGTTTCCGAGAGCCCACTAAAATGTGGAACAATCGCGAAAATAAAAGAAATTTAGATTAAATTTATTCAAAAAAGAATATATTTTATTATTAGAATGTTCTTTACAATTTCGAATTTTTTGTATTCTCTACTTTATAAAAATAGTTTTTGTGTAAACCAAAGACAGGTTATGAATTCGATCCCCTCTCGAAGAAAACTAAATATTAAATATTTTCAAGTTAAACATTTAATGTTCTCATTTCTTCGCTCAAATAACTCAAAACGTTTTAAATTTGACGGAAAGTGGGAAATGGAACAGAATGTCTTAACATTAGGTTCCCAAGTCCTCTCCTTGTATAACGAGAAACTAGTCAGTCAGTCACTTTTTGCAAAAACGTAAAGGTCCATTTTGTTTTTATTTAACACCAAAAACAGATCAAACAAGCTTACGAGTACACCCTAAGCCGTCGATGTGTAAGCCATCGAAGCGCTATAGGACATCCTTTGACTGTAAATATGAAGTTTGTAGTTTTGATCTCCACATAAAAGAACAAATTATTTTCATTTTCCCGCTCTAGCAAGACTAAGTGCGGGGTTAAGTTCCGCCAATAAACACAGCCAATAAGTACAACAATACACTCTATTAAGAATCTCGTTTTAAGCCGAAAGGAAGGAGCTATCAAAGACGAAGAAGAAGGAGGAAGTTATAAAAGACTTAGATCAAAAAGTCTTTTACAACAACGTTGTATGTGATAGTAATAAGAAAAATGTCGACTAGAGTAGAACAAAAAAATGTTGTATTTAATATGTAATTACTCATAACGGAAATCGAACCCAAAACTAGCGCGTATCACGTCTTCAATATATATATATATATATATATATATATATATATATATATATATATATATATATATATATATATATATATATATATATATATATATATATATATATATATATATATATATTATATATATATATATATATATATATATATATATATATATATATATATATATATTATATATATATATATATATATATATATATATATATATATATATATATATATATATATGTATATATATATATATATATATATATATATATATATATATATATATATATATATATATATATATATATATATATATATATATATATTTTTTTTTTTTTTTTTCAGCTTCACCCTGTATCCCGCATTAGGCAGGGTAGGCAGAGGGAACGGAAGTGAAACCTAGTGTAATAACACTCCGATCCACTTCTGTTCCCCACTATCCGCCGAATTTGAGGCATTGCGTGTTGAGTGGCGGAACTCAACGCCGCGCTTTGCCTTATTATTCAATATATATCAGGATAAGAATTTTATTTGACCTACATTAAAATACTCCCCCGAAAGATATAAATCACTATAATAAAGTCCCCTTATAAATTACTTTACTTGAATATAAAATCATTATTTAAGAAACTTATTAACGCCCGAAATTTTGTCGAAAGCTCTCAAAAGCTCTTGTTCTAACATCGTTACTTCCTTTCTAAGCGTGACCTCCATATTTTTAATCCTATCATACCGAGACCACGCCCTTTGGTTCCTTTTTACTTTTTATGTCACAGAATAAAAATCTAAATGATATACAAAAATAAATATATAAATAAATATACGCTCAATCCCGTATTGTGTCTTGTGTGGTGGAGTTTAACGCCGCGTTTCGTGTTATTACCAGAGTGAGGTTGAAAATATATTCAATCCGTCGAGTAGTGGCCTTTTATATCATAAACGATATTTTATGACACTATTTTAAAGGAGACATATTTTTTATATTATACAGAGTAGATAAAACCTAAGATAATGATTGCTGGTTCAAGTATTATTGGGATTATTTCAAAGTATTTCTGCTTCTATCTACAGATAGGTCTATTAATTAATAAACACGCAAGATTTAAGTTACGTCACGTGCTTTTTAAAATAATTATAACATACAATTTAAAAATTGTTGCTCATATTGCATACATAACGAAAGAAAATTGTAAATATGCTATAGACTGATACGGATGCGGATGTCGAGGCGAAAGGTTTCCGCGCTTACGTCTTATTGTTTTCCTATTAAAGGAATGTATATATATATATATATATATATATATATATATATATATATATATATTATATATATATATATATATATATATATATATATATATATATATATATATATATATATATATATATATATATATATATATATATATATATATATATATATATATATATATATATATACAAAAAAAATCGACTTACAACATTTACATCTAGTGCTCTTAGCTCATAAAGAAATATATCTATAGAGAACGTTGTTTGTCGGTTTTCTTTATTTTTTAGCTTCGCACTGTATCACTCACACATGGCAAAGTAGTCAGGTGGAACTTAGGAACCTTTCACCTTTCCGTTCCTCATTTTTTTCCGAATTTTGAGACATTGCATGGTGAGTAGCGGCCCTTAACGCCGGCCGGTGTCGAAATCATAATCTTAATACGAAATTTTTGTAAAGTGCCACGTTTCTATTGAACCGACAATATGTGATATACATACGTTATAAATATATGCTTATCTGACCTACGCAATTTCTTCACTGCGAGGGATAGCAAAAACTTATCGTGTAACGTAAAGCTTTTTTAGCCCGGACTTTCATGGAGATCTATTTACCCTGTCGCCCCTTTTTTATATTTGAGTAACGTTCGTTGAGTTTCAAAGTTGGTTTTTGTTTGGTAGATATATATTTTGTATACAAAATATAAATATATTATTGCTCTTTAGGTTTAGTAGGAATATATATAATTGGCGTAGAGTTCTGCCACTTAATGCGGAATGCATTAAAATTCAGTGGAAAGTAGGGAACGGAGGTGTCTTAATGGGAATTGAGTGTCATAAAATTTGCCAAATTTCAGTGTGAAGCTAAGAATTATTAAATAATTCTAAATTATTTATAATACATTTTATCGTGTTATAAATGTATTTGTAACATTTGTGATAAAATTTATTATAAATAACAAATTACATATGATTGAATATTTCACACTGAACTATATGAATGGTACTGAATGGCTTTAAGCGGATAAGTATTAATCAGAACGGAGTGTCTTAACACTAGCTTCCGGGGTACCCTCTCCCTACCCTAGTATGTGAGGGATACAGCGTGAAACCGAAAATGAATAGCGAGAATTGTACATTGCAATAAAGATATTACTATGTTTTGTAACTTTCACTAGTTTTTCCATCCGTATTAATCGAATGAAAATAGCCAGGAACTTCGAAATAACATCACATATTCTCGAGATCACCGAAACCGCAGTGCTACATCGAAACGATTAATTTCCTCGATATATAGACTACTCAGCTTCACACTGTATCCCGCACGAGGCAGGGTAGGCAGAGGGAACCCGGGAACCTAGTGTGAAGACACTCCGCCCCACTTTCCGCCGAATTTGAGGCATTGCGTGTTGAGTGATATATAGACTATTCAACATAAAAAGATTTTTTCATTCTAAACTAGTCTGAGGTAATCACAAACAAAATAAAATAACTTTTTAACTTTGTAACATAGATGACGATAATAATAATCATATAAGTATTAGAAACGGTTTTCCCCACTTAAGTGGGGAACGGAAATGGAACGGAGTGACATAACACTAGGTTTCACTTCCGTTCCCTCTGCCTACCCTGCCTAGTGCGGGATACAGCGTGAAGCTGAGAAACGGTTTTTGTGTAAATGTATATTTTTCTATTATATGAGAATTAGTTGTTATTTAAAAAAAAAAAGAATACATTGAGCAAAGTGACAGGCGAAATATGAAAAAGAATATATTGTTTGTCCCATATGGCATATGGAAAACCTAGTGTTAAAACTCTCCGTTCAGTGAGAACGGAACGTTCCGCACTGTTCTTCATATTTGATAGGTGGATCAACGCCACGCTTTGCCTTATTATCATTATGAATAAACGAAAATATTAAATAAACAATTTCCTCGAGTGGGCATCAAACTCACAACCTATAGCAGTTACAGTAACACGCGTGCCCCTACGCCATCTCAAATATAAATATAAGCAAGATTTTGTTCAGTTATGGCTTCAAATGTACAATATTTTCGATTCTACCATAAACAAGCGAGGTTTTTTAAAAATACTATAGTACTAGAGAAAAACATTCTACATATTACATAGGGAATGATTCAGAAATGTTATTACTTTCGTACAGAATTGAGTTTAAAATTACTTTTAAATGTGCTTTGAGCTTATTTTCATGTGACATTTTACTAGCATCCTTTGCTTGATTTTCATATAGTTTTATAAACAAGTTGAAACAAATTTGATATACTGGGATTTAATTTGACTGTACATGGGATGGTCCTGAGTTTGAATAATAATTAGGAAATTACGTTGTTCTTTCCTCACTATGGTGACACATATATGTAAGATTCGAGTATTTCAAAAAAGCAGAAAATGGAGAACATTATGTTAGCAATATATTCATAAGGCCTCCCGTGATGCATACAAATATGAGAGTGCTCACGTGTTGAGCTATATATTACGAAAAATTGTTAATTAATAACCCCATGACATAAATATTCAATAAATTAGCAAGCCACTAGAAAAAAGCTTAGAAGCAGAGTTGGCAGAGAGAGCTTGGAAGCTTAGTGTTAAGTGTAGGACATCAACGCCGCACTTCGCCTTGTTACCAGAACAAAATCATCAAAATTTCCTCCATTTCCTCTAATGGGGATCGAATCTACTACCTGGGTAGCATTTACAGTCGCACATTCGTACCCCTGACCACACTAAATCAAAATGGGTTCATCCGTTCGCCACAACGATGCCACAGACTGACATGCACAAACACAGACACGTCAAACTGATAAAAATTGTGTGGTTTCGTCAAAGCTTAAAGATCATTTAGACTTGACTTATCTCTTCTATAAAAAAGGCCGTAGATTCGATTCTCATCTGCACTAAATGTGTTAAATATATAAGAAATGATAATTCATTAATGAAATGCTAATAATATTTTCTACAATATTAACATAGATATAACATCATGCATTATTCACACGATGTGAGATAGTAGAATTATTTGACTCGGTAGACGATATTGGTAAATGATAGGGGAAAGGTCTACGTCGTAAATGTATTTACTTTCATATTTAAATAAATTATTTATTGAGGCCTGTCGTGGCACAGCGGCACAAGCGGGTGACTGTAACCGACAGGTTCTGGGTTCGATCCCCACTCGAGGAAATAAAATATTTAATATTTCCAATTTAAATTTTCAAAACGCGGCGTTGAGTTCCGCCACTTAACTCGCAATGCCTAGAATTCGGCGGAAAGTGGGGAACGGAAGTGGAGCGGAGTGTCTTAACACTAGATTCCCAAGTTCCCTCTGCCTACCCTGCCATGTGCGGGATACAGAGTGAAGTCTAAAAAAGGATGCTCAATTGTTCTGCTCTAAGGTTCGTGATTAAGCTACCTGTGATATCGATTCAGAGTCTTAATAGATGGACAAATGGACAACAAAGTCCATTCCGCTGAATTTGAGGCGTTGTGTGTTGAATTGCAGCAAATTACATATTGGGCTTCTAAATCAACAAAATGCATATAAATTAGAAATTAATTCATAGGCATATGCAAATTTAAGTTTGTCATCTTTATTCATAATCAGAACTTATAAGTTACTTCTAGTTGACCTACATCCCTAAAGTTGGTATGAAATCCTCAATAGGCGAGATCGACCAGCATTTGACTTGGTTTTTTCCCTTCTAAGCCTTTTTTTTTAACTTCACGCATTATCCGCACATGCTATATATAGCTATATATGAGGCATTACACGTTGAGAAGCGGAACTCAACGCCGCGCTTTGCCTTGTACAGAGCGAAAATATTAAAATATTTTTTTTTCAGCTTCACGCTGTATCCCGCACTAGGCAGGGCAGGCAGAGGGAACGGAAGTAAAACCTAGTGTTATGACACTCCGTTCCAATTTGGAGCATTGCGTGTTGAGTGGCGGAACTCAACGCCGCGCTTTGCCTTATTACCAGAGCGAAGAAATGAAACATTAAATATTCAAATTGAAAATATTAAATATTTCAATTCCTCGACTGGGGATCGAACCCAGAACCTGTCGGTTACAGTCACACTCTTGTGCCGCTGCGCCACGACAGGCCTCAATATTAATAAATACATATTTCATTTCCTCGAGTGGGGATCGAACTCACAACCTGTTACATTTACAATCACTCCCTTATGCCCCTGTGCGCCGGCAGGCTTATTATTTATGAATTAGCTTTAAGCTGTATCCCATACGAGGCAGGCTAGGCAGAGGAAACCCGGGAACCTAGTGTTAAGACACTCCGTTCCACTTCCGTTCCCCACTTTCCGCCGAATTTGGGGCATTGCGTGTTCAGTGACGGAACTCAACGCCGCGCTTTGCCTTTTTACCAGAGCGAAAAAAATGAAACATGAAGATATTTAAATTGAAAATATTAAATATTTCATTTCCTCGAGTGGGGATCGAACCCAGAACCTGTCGGTTACAGTCACACGCTTGTGCCACTGTGCCATGACAGGCCTCAACTTATTAATTAAGACCTACTTATTTATTTACTTTAGACTATGTATAAAGTTTTAAATATAAAATAATATATACAAAACAATACAAGGTCACTAAAAAGCTTGTGATAAAGTAAGTGAGCGAGCACAAATGACTTTCAATGAATCCATTTGAAATATACTAGAGCAGCAGAAACGTGGAGGGGATTAGATTTTCTCGAAAGACACTTGTCAGCATATCGTAAGATTTATGAGATTCATCCGGCATTTTAAGTTTATTTGCTTTGTATTTTTGTTGTATAAGATAAAAAAAATATAGATAAAAGAGGCCATCGAGTCTGATCTGGAGAGGTCGAGAGTCTGGTTGTAACCTGGACGGTTATGGGTACCATTCCTAATGGGGGCAAACAATTAATTTCATGTTTCGCTCTAGTAAAGACAGTCTGGTAGTCAAGGCGGGATATTGAGTAAAATTACTCAACACGAAAATAGAATGGAAGTATCTTAACACGTTCCAAGGTTCCCTGAGCTAAACTTGCTTAGTGCGGGATACAGCGTGGAACTGAAAAATATGTAGCTTGTAAATTATCAAAATTAAATTTAAATTTTAAAAAGTACATTAAATGACAAAAATCTATATTAGCCTAACCCGCTAAATATTATAGAATGTTATATAAAATGTTTATATAAATTGTAGCCTATAATTCTTATATACAAAAGTTTCATTTAAGTCCGTTCATTAGTTTTTTATGGGAAAGTTGGACAAACTCACAAGCTTTCACTAGTGTTAAGACACTCCGTTCCACTTCCGTTTCCCACTTTCCTCCGAATTTGAGGCATTGCGTGTTGAGTGGCGGAACTCAACGCCGCGCTTTGCCTTATAACCAGAGCGAAGAGATGAAACATTAAATATTTAAATTGAAAATATTAAATATTTCATTTCCTCGACCAGGGATTGAACACAGAACCTGTCGGTTACAGTCACACGCCTGTGCCGCTGCGTCACGACAGGCCTCAAATTAACATTCAATAAGCATACACGAGAATGCAAAATTAAGAATTAAATTAATTAATTAAAATTTTAACTATATTTACAAGTGTCTGTATGTTTAGATAAAAAATCACAAATTTCTCTGAAACTAAGTACAGTTTTGTAGAGATGATTTTTAAGTGACATAACACTTTGTTATCTTTTTCTAAAAACAGTGTACACTGTTTTGTACGTAAAACATTTAAACAAACTCATATAATATATATTTTAGATTTCAGACTAATTCGAGACATTGCACGCTAAATGGCGGAACTTAACACCGGACTTCGCTTGCCAAAATACTCGGGTTCAAGAAGGTAGAAGGAGGGAACATAGGAACCAAATTAAGAAACTAAATATTTCATTTCCTTGGCTAGAATGCCTTTGCATTAACAGTCAGACGTAGTGTAACTGAGCCAAAATAGACTAAAAGAATATGTTGAGATAAAAAAATAGGCCACAAATATATTTATTTGCTCAGTCCTTATATATGTCTTTTCTACGTGACCCTACGAACATTCTCCTTTAAGGTTAAGCTACTATAGTTAAATATCCTACACAATATATTTTTTTATTAAAACCGTGATGATTGTTGCACCCGTTTTGGATTCGAATTTCAATCTGAGTAACATTTTTTTATTGCCTCGCTATGGTAACAGAACAAAGCGCGGCGTTGAATTCCGCCCTTACAAGCAAAAATTAGGTGGAAATTAGAGAATGGTTTGGGTACCTAGGGGTAAGCAAGTGTAAATTCAAATTCAATTAAATAATGTTTTAAATAAGAAAAGTACTTTGGAAGCGTTTTCGAAAATATATCTCATATCATCAAGTGGTCGAAATTTGACTCATTTTCTTTTCTATTTCTATTTGTCAGCTCCACGCTATTTTCTCCACATGTTGTAAGGTTCCCAAGTTTCCTCTACCTAGAGGCAGCTTGAGAACATACCAACACTTTCGTTGCCCATTTTCCACCCAAATTAAAGCACATGACGGGGCTCAACGCCGGTTTTAATATTTATAGGCCAAGAATAAACCAAAAAGAAAAATAATAATGTATCGTACAACATTACGCCCTAATCGCTTATTTAGCTTGCGTCCTTATTTGCTTTGTAAATAAAATTACGTTTATATCTACCATCGTATGTATGTATAAGAATAGTTTTTTCATGAGTTTTTCCTTGAGGCCCGTCGTGGCGCAGCGGCACAAACGTGTGACTGTAACCGACAGGTTCTGGGATCTACTCCCACTCAAAGAAGTCAAATATTTATCTTTTTTTAATTCAAATATTCAATCATTTAGCCTCCAACGTCTGTCTATGTATTTGTCGCGTTGTATCCAGCACGTGGCAGGGTCATTTCTTCGCTCTGGTGCAAGGCAAAACGCGGCGTTGAGTTCCGCCACTCAACACGCCATGCCTCAAATTCGGTGGATAGTGGGGAACGGACGTGGAACGGAATGTCTTAACACTAGGTTCTCAAGTTTCCTCTGCCAACCCTGAAACGTGCATGATACATCGTGAAGCTGAGTTGAGTTGAGTTGATTTTTTACATACCATGCCGTGTGCGGGATTCAGCATGAAGCTGAGTGAGTATCTGGGCTCTAGAATCCCTTTGACTCTTCATATATGTGTGATATAGCGTGAACCTAAAATATTCACCCAGTTGATACTCTTCTCCTAAGAGCTGGAAATAACTCTGGCCGTGATTTATAGGTACTGAGATTAGCCCGTACAATAAAACAAACATATCTAAGAACAATCGCGATGAATAAGCGCTTTGGATTAAAAAAACCACACTCAATTTGGCTTGTTCATTCAAGAGTAACGGTGCCATCGACAAACACATAGACAGACGTTGGAGGCTTAATTAAGAAATAATTAATATTTATGGGCAAAAAAACCTACACTTTGAAATACTTTATGAATAAACGCTGTGTAATTATGAAATTCGGATATAAAATGTAAATTAACGTAGCTATTTTTCTGTTATTAGAATGGTGCACAATTTTTTAGGATATATTAGATATATTGACAGTGTCTTAAATACAAAAAAAGTACACTATAGACAAAAATATTTAAAAAAAATACATTAGTCATTATTTTTCAAACTATACGAGTATATATATTTCTCTTTTTTTCAGCTTCAGTCGTATCCAGCACGTGGCAGGTTAAAAGGGAACTTAGGAACCTAGTGCTAAGAAGTTCCGTTTTGTACTCAACTTTATCAATTATATGTATTAAATTAGTTATATATAGGTATGTACGTTAGTAAGAAAATAATTAAGTGGTATTCTTATCTTATTTTTCTGTATTTATTCAAAGATATTACTATACTTTTTTTGATAATAAATTGAATATGAACAAGAATGGAAATTCAAATTATTAACAATAAAGCAGTTTATTAATATATATAGAGATATATAATATAAATATAACTCATCACTGTCTGTCCGTATGACACATTTGACTAATTGTAAGGTAAATGAGTGAACGGAAAACGTCTTCACGCTTATCCCGCATATCGCGTGATGACAGTGGAGCCAGAGAGAAAACACTGTCTCCACCTTACGTCTAAAAATATAGCATCTAATATTTTAACCGAACGGACCATATTAAAATAAACCTGAAACCTTTACAAGTTTACACAATTTAAAAAAACCCTCTGATGTTATTAATAAAATATCGATATTAGAATTATAATCGTATGAACATAATATTAGTACAGATATCCATTTAAAATAATATTTCTTAATTTCTTATTACAATTTTCTTAATTCGAGGTTAAGTTAGTGACTGAGCTCTATTTATTCTGTTATTCAGTGTCTATTCTTAATTATTATATTCAAGAGTCACTCACCTATGCATATAACGTCCTCGCACTTAGAAAGCCGGTGGTGTACTAACGCTTGGAGTAACAGGGGTGGTTTATGATGTATGTACATAGAGCTGTTTATTTATGTTAGATGAAATTGATCGAGAAATATTTGTATTGGGACGAAGCTTTTGTTTTGTGTATTTATTTTTGTATTGGTTTTTTTTTTATGAATTTAAATATAGACTCGTAATATTTATCTATTTTGAAAAGGGAACTTAAAATATTTTGAAAAAGGAACCTAGGTTTAAAGCAGTCCTTTCCCTAAGTTCCGCCCTATTTTCGAGTCAGAACAATAAAATCACTGAAATAATAATTTCATTTCTGATTGATCGATCTGGTAACGAGACAAAGAGAGGCGTTGAGTTCCGTCATTCAATTCAGAAATCGGCAGACAGTGGCAAACAGAAGTATCTTTATGAGAACGGACTATCTTAGTAATAGAAGGGTTTCCAAAATTTCCTCTGCCTACCCTGCTTTGTCTAAGAAACAGCGTGAAGCTAAAAAAATGTATATTAATATTATTAGCGTCTAAGGTAAATATTGAAGATGGACATGATGTAGTATATATCCTACAGCCATCTGTGCTAAACTAACATTTCTATATATAAACTTTGTCATTTCAATTCTTGTTCCTGAGGTTAGGACGTCAAGGCAAACGAATACTTCAGCTCAGAAATATTAAAAAAAAATCTAAACATGAAAATAATATACAAGTCTTTAAGTTATAGCATCTCAAGTAATTATTCGTATTGAGTTTGCAACAGTAGCTGAGCCCCGCGCCCGCCCACCCAGCAACAGTTTGCCCGTGGGGTTGCCATGTACAAAATTACCCTAATTATTGGGTATCTTGATATATTAGTAATATTATCTCAAGGTTATCATTAGATCAATTTTAGTGTAACCAGCCTAAAAAATCAGAAAGTCTATTCTAGTTTTTTTTATCATAGCACAGTAAGCGGCACTCTTCTCCAAAATAGAATTGTATATGTAAATAATTAGAGGTCATTATTTGAGTCTGTTAACGTGACAGGTTGTGGGTTCGATTCCCACTCGAGGAAATTAAATATTAAAATTTTTCAATTTGATTTTTTTTTTATTATTTTTTAGCTTTAAGGCAAAGCTCGTCGTTGAGTTCCGACACTCAACACGCAATGCCTCACATTCAGTAGAAAGTGGGGAACAGAACGGAGTGTCTCCACATTAGGTTCCCTCTGCGTTCCCTGCAGGATATGAAGCTGAAAAAGAATAATAATAATAAAAAATATTTTTTTGTATCTGACAATATCATAAAAAAAATCTAGGGTTACGTGTGTAGTATATTTTGACAAAGCAGACGTGTCACAAGGAACGGAGTGATTTTCAATCTATTTAAAGTTATTAATTGTTAAGAAAACGGAGTGTCTCAACACTAGGTTCTCAAGTTCCATCTGCCTACACTGCCAAGTGTGGGATGTAGTGTGAAGCTGAAGAGAAAAGCCAAATAAAATACATTTGTAAGCAAAATTTTTAATGCAAGTCTTGTTTGGAATGAACCACAAAAATTAGTATTATATAACAAAAAACATATATCGTATATCGTTAATTAATATCTTTACATAAAAATATAAAAAAAAATTGTCTGTACATTTCAAAATCGTATTTATTACGCGATACTAGAACCCAATCATTAATAAATTTTAATCTTTCCTCTTTTCGTCTGTCTTT
>CM032407.1:2612259-2617259 GCA_019049475.1 Eueides isabella
TATCTATTTATAATATTTTATACTATATATTCCTATCCTATTTATAGTACTACAACTACATACATACACATAAACATACACCTAAATATATACATAAATATACACACCTTAAACTACTTACCTGAGATTACACAGCAGTCGCATCGTCGTGTCGTGTCGTGCCGTTGCCGTGCCGTGTAAGAGGCTTCTATAATCACCTGCTGATGACACAATGCGCGGGAGCCGATCACGCCCGAACCGGTCGCCGTCGCGTCGCCCGACCGCGGGCAGTGCTACACCGACTTCCACGGCATACGCAGGCCTCTGCTCTTTATCGCTCACCTACCTTGCTTACGCGACGAACTATCTATTCCTTTGTGCTTACCGCTATTTGTTGCTTGTGGCGCTTTATATATACTGGCTGCAATAACTTTTCTACAGTGAAGTGCTTGTGTTTTACTGAACTGCCTTCTACACCATCTAAAGAACACACGCCTCACCACAAAACTGGTGACCCCGATCTGGAACATTTTATTCAAGCAATACACCTACTTGAAAAATAAAGATCAAGTAAGCAAATAGCAAATTTTTATTTTATTTTTTATATAAAGAAATAATGTCTTTGTCCGGTCATTGTTCGAAAGAAGAAGGTAGGAGCGACAATGAAAACAAAAATCCTTTTACACGATCCGACATTGATCGTGTCGGCGTACGACTTCCCCCGTTTTGGGCGGAAAACCTGCAGTGTGATTTGCTCAAATTGAGTGGCAACTTTTTGCTGTCAGGGATCAAAGACGAAGACACAAAATTTTATTATGTCATGTCTCAACTGGATCAGAGGTACGCAGCCGAGGTTGAGGATATAATTTGTAATCCGCCAGAAAAAGATAAGTATAAGAAGCTTAAGACCGAGCTTATCAAAAGACTGTCCATATCAAGAGAGAAAGAAGTTAAACAACTCTTGATTCACGAAGAACTCGGTGATAGACGTCCTTCGCAGTTTCTCAGGCATCTGCAACACCTTGCTGGACCAAACGTTCCAGACGATTTTATAAAGACTATCTGGACTAACCGGTTGCCTGTTCACCTTCAGACTGTCGTTGCCAGTGGAAAAAGCGCCACACTCGAGGAACTCGCAGAACTAGCAGATCGGGTTCATGACGTGGTAGTACCGAATTCATCGCAAGTAGCTGCTGTTGGATCTTCAGCATCTTCATCAGCGATGGACAAGATGGCTGCTGAAAATCGCAGAACTTGCGCGACAAGTGAAAGCGTTAGCTTCCAACTACCGACCGTCAAGAACCGAGACAACGTCACGACAGTTACCGGCACAGGAACCGTAGCCAATCTGGGAAACGCACTCAGTCGAGTTATAGGAAGTTTCCAATTTGTTACTTTCACTTCAAACATGGTGATAACGCTAGGAAATGTATGAAGCCTTGTGACTATCAGGGAAACGCCAGCAGCAGTCACTAACGGCGACAGGTGATTGCTACAGTCTAAAAGGTCGCCTATTTGTTACAGATCGAGCCACAAAAATTCAGTTTCCTAGTGGACACAGGGAGCGACTTATGCGTGTTTCCTCGGTCTAAATGTAAAGAGCGACGACCGCAGACTCACTATACTCTGTTCGCAGCTAATGGAGCATCAATACCCACATATGGCTCCATTAACTTCAATCTGAACCTGGGTCTTCGACGGGAATTTTTATGGGACTTCGTTGTAGCTGACGTCAACAAGCCAATCATCGGCGTAGATTTCCTGTCATTCTACAATCTCATCGTTGATTGCAGGAATGGCCTTCTTATTGACAACAGCACGACGTTAAAATCAACCGCAGCATCAGCTATTTCGTCGGCTGACATCGCTTCCGTCAAGACGACCACTGGTCATACAAAGTTTATGGACCTGCTCCGGCAATACCCGGATGTCACACGCCCATCCGGGATGCACAGGGCCTCTCATCACAACGTTGAGCATCATATTGAGACAACGCCAGGTCAACCAGTTTTCTGCAAACCTAGACGTCTAGCTCCAGACAAGGTCAAGATTGCGAAACGGGAAATAGAGGCAATGCTCAAAAATGGTACAGCCAGGCCATCCAAAAGTCCATGGGCCTCACCATTCCACCTAGTCCCGAAGAAGGAGATTGGAGAATATCGCCCTTGCGGTGATTATCGCAGTTTGAACGCAAGGACAGTTCCAGACCGCTATCCCATCCGGCATATCCACGACTTCAGTCATGCCATCTCTG
Source organism: Eueides isabella (assembly GCA_019049475.1). NCBI lineage: Eukaryota > Metazoa > Arthropoda > Insecta > Lepidoptera > Nymphalidae > Eueides > Eueides isabella. Next base: position 2,614,493 of record CM032407.1, read on the forward strand.
GTTGTACAGTCTTTTCCACTATAGACTTAGTTAAAGCCTACAACCAGATACCCGTGCGAGCTGAAGACATACCGAAGACGGCGATTACAACACCCATTCGGATTATTTGAGTTCCCGTACATGACATTCGGGTTAAGGAATGCAGGACAAACATTTCAAAGGTTTGTGGACCAAATGACGAGAGGGCTAGACTTCTGTTACTGCTATCTAGACGACTTTCTCATATTTTCCAAGGATGAGACGTCACACTTGGAACACCTTCGACAGATTTCGCCAAGCTTAAGGAGAACAGTATGGTCATCAATCCAGCCAAATGCACTTTTGGAGCCCCCGAGGTAACCTTCCTGGGTTACAAAGTATCAGCTGAAGGCGTCAAACCACTGGAAAACAAGGTCGACGCAATTAAAGACTTCCCAACACCCAGGACGATAAAAGAACTCAGAAGATTCTTGGGAATGATAAATTTTTATCGTCGGTTCATCCCAGGCGCTGCGAAAATTCAAGCCCCATTGAATGCTCTTTTGATCGGATCTGTGAAGGGATCACACCAGTAGACATTACTGGTGATACCATGACAGCCTTTGAAGAAAGCAAAGATAGCTTATGTCGAGCGACAATGTTAGCACACCCAGACCATGGCGCTAAGCTAGCCTTGGTGACGGATGCATCAGATATAGCCATCGGTGCAGCATTACAGCAGCAAAAGAACGGAAAGTGGCAACCACTGGCCTTCTTTTCGAAGAAACTGAGTCCAGCACAGCAAAAGTACTTACCCTATGATAGAGAGTTACTGGCTATCTACGAGGCTATAAAGTACTTTCGCCACATGCTAGAAGCTCGGCACTTTACGGTTTTTACGGACCATAAACCATTGTGCTATGCCTTTCATCAGCGAAAAGAGAGTTCGCCACGACAATTTCGCCACTTGGACCTTATAGCTCAATTCACCACGGATATTCAGCACGTCTCCGGAAAGGATAACGTGGTGGCTGACACGTTGTCTAGGGTGGAAGAAATCGCCAAACCTATAGACTTAGCGCAATTGGCAGTATCTCAAGCTAAAGACACTGAATTAAAAAGCTTAGTTGATGGTGGATCATCGCTGCGTCTAGAACTCAGACCCATACCTGGAACAGACTTGAAAATATATTGCGACGTCAGTACTGATATTGATAGACCGTTTGTGACGAGCGACATGCGACATCAAGTATTTACAAATCTTCACTCTTTAAGTCATCCAGGTGCTAATGCGACTGCCAGGCTTATAACACAACGCTACGTGTGGCCAGGCGTCAATAAAGACGTGAGAGAATGGGCAAAGATATGCCATTCATGCCATCGAGCCAAAGTAACCCGCCACGTCACAGCTCCACTTGGGCAATACAAGCTACCAAGAGCTAGATTCCAATGTATTCATATAGATATAATCGGACCATTACCCTCTTCAGAAGGACAACGTTATTGCCTCACTGCTATCGACCGATTTACGAGATGGCCTGAGGTGATACCTATTGGTTCGCTCGGTATGGATGTCCAAAACAAATAGTAACAGACCGCGGAAGACAGTTTGAGTCAGCCCTGTTTGACAGCCTGTCCAAAATGATTGGATTCCAGCATAGGAAGACAACCGCCTATCACCCACAGTGCAATGGCATCATCGAACGCCTTCATCGACAGCTCAAAGCGGCTATTACATGCCATGAAGGGCAAAGTTGGACAGAGGCTCTTCCACTTGTGTTACTTGGCATAAGAAGTGCTTATAAGGAAGACCTGAAGGCTTCAGCGGCCGAATTGCTCTATGGCGAGACTCTGAGATTGCCAGGAGAATTCTTCCATCTGTCAGAAGACGCATCTACAGATATCACGGATTTCATCACGAGACTGCGCAAGGTCATGTCTGAAGTCCGACCTGTTCCTGCAACGCGCCATGGCGAAAGAAAAGTGTTCATTCACAAAGGACTCACTAACGCCAGTCATGTATACCTCAGAGATGACTCAGTGAGAAGACCTTTGCAAGCTGTATACACAGGTCCACACGAAGTGCTGCAAAGGAAAGATAAAACCTATAAAATTCATGTAAAAGGAAAGGAACAAATGCTTTCCATAGACCGCTTGAAACCGGCATATGTAGTCAGCAGCGAAGAGGATAGAACCAGATTACTCCCACTTGTACCTGAAAAAGAAGTTAGTAAACATAAAGACAAAGAAAAAGAAAAATTCAAAGAAACGCAGACAGGTACTTAGATCTGGAAGAACAGTCAGATTCCCAGACTTTTATCGACCATCTTAAGATGGCCTCTGGAGGGGAGTGATGTGGCAGAACCACATATTATATCTATTTATAATATTTTATACTTATATATTCCTATCCTATTTATAGTACTACAACTACATACATACACATAAACATACACATAAATATATACATAAATATACACACCTTAAAATACTTACCTGAGATTCACAGCAGTCGCATCGTCGTGTCGTGTCGTGCCGTGCCGTGCAGTGTAAGAGGCTTCTATAATCACCTGCTGATGACACAATGCGCGGGAGCCGATCACGCCAGAACCGGTCGCCGTCGCGTCGCCCGACCGCGGGCAGTGCTACACCGACTTCCACGGCATACGCACGCCTCTGCTCTTAACGCTCACCTACCTTGCTTACGCGACGAACTATCTATTCCTTTGTGCTTACCGCTATTTGTTGCTTGTGCGCTTTATATATACTGGCTGCAATAAACTTTTCTACAGTGAAGTGCTTGTGTTTT
>CM032407.1:2619759-2669759 GCA_019049475.1 Eueides isabella
TATAATATTAGTTGTGTGAGCACTATTGAACACACACGCACACACGCGCGCACACACACACGTGCACGCGTTAATGGGGTGTATAGTTTCAATAGACAACTAGCAACAACTAACTATGTAAAGAGCAATTTCAGTCAGACAAGCCAAGTCCCAGCTTGCCACTATAGTATAGTTAATTTATATGCAACATCTTTAAGGTAACATACAAAATTTCAAACAAAAATCGGGGAAAATACTCACTACCTCATCTTGGCACAAAATTGTTAAAGTTTAAGTTGAGGAATTTATTTCTAGATGACGAAAAATTTCGAATGTCATCGAGAAAGAAACCTGGAGTAAGGTAATATTTGTAATTTAATGTTCATGTGAAGTTCATTTTGTTTTGTTGTTGTTGTTAAGAACACATTTTTATAATAATAAGCGTAATAGATTACTATAGAATTGTGATTAATTTAGTTATAAATATGCTTGAAAATATGTTTTTAATTATGGGAATAATAAATTAAATAAAAAGTACTTAAACAGATTACTGTAGGTATGTGAATTAATCAATAATTATTGTTAATTAATATTGAATAACAGGAAATATACATCTGTTATTTATTAGAGGCAATGCGCGGCGTTGAGTTCCGCCACTCAACCCATTGCGGGTTGGCGGGCGGCTCAAATTCGGTGGAAAGTGGGGAACGGAAGTGGAACGGAGTGTCTTAACACTAGGTTCCCGGGTTCCCTCTGCCTACCCTGCCTCGTGCGGGATACAGCGTGAAGCTTATTTATTAGACTAAGATTATTTATTACTAAGATAATTATTTTTTTACATTTAGCGATATCATTATATAAAAATATTCTATTTGACCAATGATCATAGATAAATACCAAATGCCATATTGGCATTTATTTCTTCAGTGGCGAGCAACACTCGCCCTACCACACCCGGTGACGCTGTAAAGACCATCCCAGGTCATAAGCAGTTGAGTCACTCAGAAAAAAATAAAATAAAGTGGGTCTCTTCATCATCATCATCATCATCATCTGAGCGTTATTCCCGGTCGCGACCAGAGCCTTCACTCCGGTGTCCGGGGTCCGCTTTCCGGCTCCGTATTCTCCATTTCGCCCGGTCGTCGGCGTCTTTGCTAGTTAGACCATTGGCACGCATATCACCTCTTACGACGTCAAGCCAGCACTTCTTGGGTCTTCCCCTTCTACCGGGGCCCGGCGGAGGTGGCATGGCCAGACATTTGTTACCCACATAGCCTGGCGGTTTCCGCAAAACGTGACCGTACCAGCGAAGACGACTCTCCTGCATTTTGTCAGCGATGTCACGGACATGAAGGCTGCCGCGGATACGGGAGTTCCTCACGCGATCCTTGCGTGAAACCCCACACATCCACCGCAGCATATTCATTTCCGTGACTCGCAGCTCCTGCTTGTGTCGCTTCAGCACCGGCCACGCTTCACAGCCGTGTAAGAGGACAGGTCTAATCATAGTTTTGTAGACCTTTCCCTTCAGCCTAACCGGCATTTTGGGGTCACAAATGACACCAGTCACCTCACGCCACTTGGCCCACGCGGCAGCAATGCGTGCCTTGACGTCGCAATCGATGTCACCAGACGCGGGAATTACAGATCCCAGGTATTTCACCTGATCCGTGCGCTCGACCAAGTCATCGCCTATGCGAACGGATGGGGGATCTGTAGAGTTTAATACCAAGTACTCGGTCTTCGCCACATTAAGTTTCAGACCACCGTTCTCAAGCGTCTCCTTCCACACCTTTACGCGTCGCACCAATCTGCCCCTATCCGAGTCTGCCAGCGCGATATCGTCAGCATACATGAGCAACCAAGGAGGCTGCTCATGTGAGTCCCTGATGCTGTCTGACAAAACGTCTAATACCACGCTGAACAGAAACGGACTGAGTACAGATCCTTGGTGTACCCCGACGGTGACAGGGAAGGGTTTCGTATCGCCAACAGCGGTCCGAACTACAGAATCGGAGTCATGGTACATGTCTCGGATGATATCAATATAAGATTCCGGGACCCCCTTGGATCGCAGTGCCCACCAGATCATCACCCGAGGAACACAGTCGAAGGCCTTCTGCATGTCCAAAAATAGGCAATGCAGAGGCGTATTCTTCGCTCTGTATTTCTCGGCGACAATCCTTAGGGCAAATGCGGGATCCATGGTCCCATGACCGGGGCGAAATCCATATTGACACTCCGAGAGTGTACACTCCTGCCGGATCCGGGAGTCAATTATTCTCTCGAAGAGCTTCATGGTGTGGGACATCACCTTTATACCGCGGTAGTTACCACACTCCTGCACCGACCCCTTGCCTTTGAAGACTGGAGTAATGATACTCAGCCTCCATTGCCTTGGGATCTTCCCGGTGAGGAGTACGCGGTTAAAAAGATGAGTAAGGATGCCCACACCACGGGGACCCATTGCCTTCCAGGCCTCAATGGGGACTCCATCGGCTCCGACAGCCTTCCGATTCTTCATGCGGCGAAGACAAGCCTGGACTTCTGCAGGCGTAATAAGCGGCACTAGTCCTTGATTCGGAAGGAGGTCCGGAGGCTGCACCTCTTTGTGTTGCTTATTAAGCAACTCGTGGAAATACGAGCGCCATCTCTCCTTCACCGCACGCTCCTCGTACAGCAAGTTGCTACCAGGGTCTTTAACACAGCGGCACTTGGAAATATCCTGTGCCGCTTGGACTCTGGAACGCGCCAGCTTGTAGATGAGCTTCTGCCCCTCAGGCGATTCCAACTTATCATACAAGGGTTGTAAGTGGTCTAGTCTTGCTCTGGCTGCATCACTCTTAGTGGCGCGCTTTGAATCTTTGTACTCGTCGCGGTCTCCAGGAGATCTGGACGCTTGCCACTTCTTAAAGAGGGCTTTCTTCTCCCTAGTCTCCTTCTGGACTGTGTCGTTCCACCACCATGTGTCCTTGTCATATTTGCGTCCGCCCTTGGACACGCCCAGCACTGCTTTCGCCGCCTCAAGAATCGCTGACTGGATATTGGCCCAATGGTCTTGGACCAGTTCACTCTCAGCATCAGCGCACTTGTCGCCGATGGCTGAGGCGAACTTCTTCGACCTGCCTTCATCCAGTTGCCACCACTTGATTCGGCGCTGGCAGCACTCAACTGGCTTGTCCTTGGGCTTCACACAGAGGTCCATGACAAGGAGACGATGTTGTGCAGTGAGACTCTCTCCGGGTATGACCTTGCAGTTGGCTACGTTGCTGATGTGGTGTCTCCTAGTGAGTAGGAAATCGATTTGGGTAGCGTGCCTCCCGCTCTTATAGGTGATGAGATGTTCGGGTTTCTTTTTGAAATATGTGTTCACGATGGCCAGGTCAGCGGCCGCACACGTTCGGAGGATGTTCTCCCCCTCCGCGTTGCGGTCCCCGTACCCGAAACCGCCGTGAACACGCTCAAACTCCTTACTCTACCACCCACGTGACCGTTCAGATCACCACCCAAAACGATTCCCTGCGACAACGGGATACCACGAAGCACTTCCCCGAGGTGGCTCCAGAACGACATCTTGACGGCTTCGCTACAACCGACCTGAGGCGCGTAAGCACTTATCAGATGGGTAACTATCCCATCGATAAGCACTCGCACGATCATAAGTCGGTCGCTACAGCGTTTCACCTCCAAAATATCATCCTGGAGCTCCCCGGAGAGTACCACGGCTACCCCGCTCTCCCCACTTGGTGCACCTGGGTAAATCAGCTTGTAGCCATTCCCAATGAACCGGGATCTACTGCCTCTCCACCGAGTCTCCTGCAGGAACGCCACGGCCACCCTACGCCTGGAGAGTACATCGGCTAACTCCCTCGCGCGACCGTTCAGTGTGCCTATGTTCCAACTAGCAAAGCGGATCTTCTGGGTTGGGCCTAACGTCTTTAACCGTGCCCGGCCTGGGCACGGTAGCCCTAGCCCACTTACCACAGAAGTCGGGCGAAGCTTCTGCGCGCCGTTTTGCGGCGGCGCCCTATCTATGGCAAGTTTCTTATGTATTGTTCTTTCCATGTTGAGTGGCTAGTGTGGCTTTTTCCGGGAGCGACTGCCGTCTGACCTCCCAACCCAAAGGGGAAAGCCTGTGCCAGAGCCTCGTTCGTTATTCGGCAGGAGCACCAGCTAGCAGGTGAGGTTGGCTTGGGCCCAGAAGATCTCATTAGAGCCCATTATCTCCCTTCAAAAAGGGTCTCTTCCCTTATTGTAATTGTTGTGTCTAGACTTTATAAAGTTACCAATTTCGCTACGGCTTGAGGTCGATTCGTCCTCGTGGCAGACTTTCGGCGCGTATAACTAGTGTTTTCTCTCTGGTGCGGTGGCCGTACATACATTTAAATAAACGAATAGTTTGTATTTTATTCAACAATACCCCATTATTTTTTTTACGATACTATAACAATATAAAAAGGTAACAGAAATATAGTATTGACATGGACATTCATTGATATAAAATCATTGCCGCCCCGATTCAGTGCCTTTTGAGGTCTAAAACTACCTCAAATATAGTTTAGTTGTTTTCTCCTAAACTAAAAGTCAGAACCCGAGGCAAAGCTAGGTATAGTTAAAACAAAACCATATAAGTAGTTTAACTAAACATTGGAACATGAGGCAGAAAAGGGCTCACCTGCACTACAAGGAAGTTTAGGGTTGGGCTAATTTCAACCTCAACCGCACCAGCTGAAAGTTTTTCAGAAAAGGGCTCGCAGTGAACGTGGTAAGTATGACTCATTTGGTTATTACTTGCTGCTACTTGCTTGTCGATTGAACAAATTGTTAATTAAAGTTAATGAATTATGATAATTATAATTTACCATTATTCATATATTTATAAGTAGATTCTGATAGATATCTGTTCTGATAGATATCTGTTGTATATAATATTAAATAACGTATATTTTTTTTATTTACTGTAAACTAGGCTTTCTTAAGCTCTACATTAACTAGGAATCTATCATGCGCGTCTCACCATTAAGCATAACAGCACGGCGAGAACAAATTGAGTTGTAAAATCTTTATTTTTAAATAAATAAATTAAAAAATAAACAAATTCATAACATTATAATTATCATAAGCAAATATTTTTTTTGATATTATTTTATAGTCATCAGTCGTTCTAATCAAATCTTAGCCGTTAAAACTTGTGTTAAAAAACCTAAATTCAATATCCCAAAGTTTTAACCATGCAGTACGATCCGTAAGCGTAGTTTATGTATAACTTAGCTGTAGCCAGAACTGAACGCATCGCCAGTCAAAGCTCTTCGAGTCAGACTGTTGTTCACTAAAGACGTATTCAAGTGAACCATCTTTTATCGTACCTACCTACATATGTAGGGAAATATCTGTACAATTTTATTTCAAGTGAAGCAGTGAATGAATTTAAACGTAAAGCGTAGCATTAAGTTTCGCCATTAGACATACAATGGCTAAAATGTTTTTGAAAAGAGTGGAACGGAAGTGGAACAGTGTGGAGTAAAAAAACTTTTTGATACCTCTACGACATCTTGAAAAAATGGCAAACTTTGAAACTGACGGACCATAAGCTGATTCTTTTTATCTTTTGACATACTAAACCCTTAAGAAATATAAATTAGGCTCCGATCATATTATGTCCACATTGACACACACTTATATTTAATAGCTAGAAATAGTCCTTAGAAATTAAATCCAGTCTTGATACGAGAGGCTCTGCCTAAAGCTATCTGAGTGAATAACTTTTGATGACACTTGAATCGATCGATACACCTGCTTAGATCTAGACGTTATTTCATCAAAAATATATACAATGATGTTCTATATAGTATTTAAGTACTTATTCTGACGTAATTTGATAAGAACGCTATGGCTTAGTTGTCAGAGGAATTGCCGAATTTGAGGTATTGCGGGTTGATTGGCGAAGCTGAACGCCGCGTTTTGCCTTGTTTTGCCAGAGCGACAAAATTAAAAATTTTAAATATTTAATTTGAAAATATTGATTATTTCATTTCTTCGAGTGGGGATCGAATCCACAACCTGTCGTTTACAATCACACGTCAGTGCCGCTGCTCCACCACAGGTCTCGAAATTTGGAAAATTATTTAAAATTATTTAATCTTATAGTTCTGTTATAGAACATAAGGCAAAGCAGCAAGACAGTTTTTTTCCGTATAGTAAGGTAAACAATGGGAAACTAGCGTTAAACAGTACACTCCGTTCCTTGATCTAGTAACAAATTACAGCGCGGCGTTGAGTTACGCTACTTTCTGAAAAACAAAACGGGAAGTGAATAAGTATATAAATAGAATTATTTTTTAAGTAAAACCACATCATAACATTGCCGAAAAGATCATTTACGTAAAGACAAATATTTATTCAAACATACGATCCAAATTAATTCAAGGTTGACAAATAAATAGGATCGAGTCTACTTACAGCTTCAATATTACTAATGATATTTATACTAAAAACCAAATGAAAATCATTTAATGTCTCAATTCAATGAAAACCACATACTATATAGTTCATTTACTTTGTTTAGTTATTGTTGTTAATAAGATCTAAATTTATTATGTATTTACATAAAACGTTTTAGTATTGAGATACTTTATATAATTATAATTGCAACGCACAAAGTTGCAATGTAAAATACATATATGTATATAAACTTTCTGTGTGTATTATTACGGCCTGTCGTGGCGGAGAGGCACAAGTGTGTGACTGTGTAAATGTGATAGGACGAGGTTCGAGGATCCAACTCGAAAAAGTGAAACATTTAATATTATTTATATTAATTATTATATTAAATATTATATTTAGTATTTTTTTACTTTTTTTTTATTTCGCTCTAGAAACAAGGCAAATCGTGCCACTTAGCACACAATGCCTCTACAGAAAGTGGAAAACGGAACGGAGTGTCCCAACATTAGGTTCCCAAGTTCCCTCTGCTTACACTGCCATATGTGGGGCAGAGTGTGAAGCTAAAAAAATAATATTTAACTTCCAACATAAAAAAAAACGTATGTAAAAACGAAAGCATCCTAAAAACCAAATAACCTATTGAGCACCACGAAACAAGAAAGCAACAGAGGCAAACTCCTACTAACATCTCCTACAAACGGAATCACAAAAAATCAAAGACCAAAAGAACCCAGAACGGAACTCCTCAAAAAAAGATAATCAAATAGTATAGCGTATTTTCGACTATCTTACCGCTGCCAGTAAGTAAAGGACCGTCACCCCTAAACAAAACACACTAACAAGTATATTCTTGATGATTAATAACCCTTCAGTGCTTGACGTCAGCTCGTATTACGAAGTCATTTATTTTGATATCTAAACTTTTGAAATATGTAGGTCAGGCGTAATTGGTTTAATTCTAATTTTCTATCACCTTGTTAGTTATAAATTGAATTAGAATAATAATATTTGTGCTGGTGATCATCGTGGTGCAGTGGCTTCGTCTGCTTATGAACGTTAACGTTTTGTGTTCGAGTCTTAGCTGGGGAAATTATTACATCCTGGCTCTGGGCAAAAGATACAACGCGGCGTTGAGCACCGCCACATAACCCGTGTAGTCTCAAAAAATAGAATAATATTTAGTAATTACTTACACATTCACACAGCTTTACGAGGCAGCTTCAGAGGGAACTTGGGAACCCAGTATTAAGACACTCACACTTTAACTAAAATACCTAACCCACTTTTAGTAACTATTTCATTGTAATTTATACTTAATTTCCATATGTTATTATGCTTTATTAATCTCATATCATGACCTCGATCTTTAGGCATGTTCCATTGTATAGATTGTACTATAATATACCTTTTGTTCGGCTTCACGTGCAAGATCACTTAGTGCACTTTTCCCATTAAAACATTCCTTTCGCTGCCTCCTGCTATCTGGTGACATAGCTAGTTGAATGGCAATGCAACCAACGGAACTCAACGCAGCACTCTGAGTCATGTGTGTTTGCCAGAGTCATGAAATAACTATATAATTACAATTTCCTCATTTGGACACAAAACTTGCGTTCACAGACCCATAGTAATAATATTTTAGATTAATTATTAGTAGTTAACGCACTTATAAGACGAGGACTGTCGTGGCGCAGCGGCGCAAGCGTGTCTGTAACCGACAGGTTGTAGGTTCGATCCCCACTCGAGGAAATATTTAATATTTTCAAATTGAATATTTAATGTTATCATTTCTTCGCTCTGGTACAAGGCAAAACGCGGCGTTGAGTTCCGCCGCTGAACACGCAATGCCTTAAATTCGGCGGAAAGTGGGGGACGGAGGTGGAACGGAGTGTCTTATCACTAGGTTCCCAAGTTCCCTGTGCCTACCCTGCCAAGTGCGGGATACAGCGTGAAGCTGAGTGAGTGAGTGCACTTATAAGATGGTCTAATCCTAAGACTGCATTTTCATCTATAATTATACAAAATTATATACATTTTAAAAGGTATACTTAAGTAAAATAAAAAGAGCAAATGTTCAACACTAATATTTACAGTATATTTGTACGTTAAATAGTAATTGCTCTTAAATCTAAACAGGCGTTCACAGGTACAGAACGATAGACATAATCTACTGTTAAGACAGTCCTTTCAATCAATCTACGTGCCGTCCAATACTCAAAATTTTACGTGTTTTGAATGGCGAAATTCAACGCTGTGCTGTCTATCTTATTACCAGAGCGAGGAAATAGAAATAATTTGATCTACCAGACCTTATACTATACGCGCCGTGCTGCCCTTACAAAAGAAATAAGTTAAATTACTTACTTACTTAACTTCACGGCAGGCAGAGTAAACGGAGCGCCAAACGCTACGGTCTCGGCATACCTCTTTCGCCTCGTCCACTGTCATCAACCTCTTCATACATGCCCTCCGGGGGTCCTCGTGCTTTTAACGTGAACTTCCTCCAGTATCGTCGATACCGTGTTTTCGAAGGGCAACCGAGGTCTCCCCTCCCTCTCTTACCACTTACTTTTTCTTCATAAATCTTTCTTACCATTCTTTCTTCACTCATTCGCTCGACGTGCCCAAACCACCTGAGCACGTTCTTCTTCATTCTCACTGTGACATCCATGCTGGTACCTACCATTCTGTGTATCTTCTGTGTTATTTGTGTTAAATAAATTAATTACATAATTTAACTTATCTAATATATATAGTTAAATAAACTTATTCAAAATCTAGATCATACAATGTTATTTAAAATCTGGGTCGCTACTCACGCACTGTTCTTGAAAAGACGAAGAATAATACTTATATCTACCATCAATATAATATCAAGATCATATAACAGGGAGCGACACGTAAGACGACGCTTTTCTAAAATATAATTAGTTAAAGATCTCAATATGATTTAAAGTCCATGTTTTAAAGGCCGTCGTAGCTCAGTGGAACCGAGTATGACTTTAAGCAGAACGGTTATAGCTTTGGGGAAATAAACTTCATTTCTTTCCTTTGCTTACGAATAAAGTGTCCAGTGAAAGCTCAAAAGGGCTCCTTAGATGTACTAATTTTATATTACTAGTGAACCCCCTGCGGCTTCGCCCGCTTGGTTTGCATTATTTATATATAAATAAATACTTATTTCTACTATTTAAAAATATTTACTGATTTCTACAATTTTCTCCTTCAATTAACATTATTACTTCTGAGTCAATATTAGTTGTAGAAACTAAAATTTCAGCTAAATGAATAAAAAAATGTTGTAACTCAGTATTATAAAATGGCGTAAATTTTCATGATTCAATCAATTGATTTAAATAAAATAAACACTAAATGTTGAAGGAAGATTGACAAAATATAATAATTATAATAGTGAAAACTACATTTACTGTGAGGTTCAGGTTAGCCGTTTCTCAGATTAGCGCTTTCAAGCGCACAGACAAGCAAATAAACAGACAAAAGGACAAACAATTATACTCAACTCTACTCTACTCTACTCTACTCTACTCTACTCTACTCTACTCTACCCTACTCTACTCTACTCTGCTCCGCTCCGCTTTGCTCTGCTCTGCTCTGCTCTGCTCTGCTCTGCTCTGCTCTGCTCTGCTCTACTCTACTCAACTCTACTCTACTCTACTCTACTCAGTTTCACGCTTTATCCCGTACATGGCAAGGTAGGCAGAGGGAACTTAGGAACCTAGTGTTAAGACACTCCGTTCGCCACTTTCCGCCGAAATTGATGCATGGCGTGTTGACTAACTAAATAAGATATATATAATATTGAAATTTTCGTTTATTTTCAATTCAATCAAAATACACTTATAGTGATACTTATCTATTGGTCAAAGGTAGTCAATAATGAAAAGCTACTTAACCGCAAAATTCCGTAGCTTTGTGGTCAACTTATTTGCTAGTTAGGACTCTGAATAGATATCGATGTAATTATCTTTCATTTAAAGAACTTTCATTTAACTATTCCGTTATAAAGGCATTGATAAGAATTATTATGATTTGCAAACGCGATGGTGGTGATATTGATAACCGTAGATTTAGGATACAGTATTTGATTTCGTAGCTCGGTAGGGTGTCTGGATAAGTGCTTACCCTGCTACAGGTATTGCGGAATAAAGTACATTCTTTTTTAGCTTCACGCTGTATCGCGCACGAGGCAGGGTAGGCAGAGGGAACCTGGGAACCTAGTGTTAAGACACTCTGTTCCACTTTCGTTCCCCACTTTCCGCCGAATTTGAGGCATTGCGTGTTGAGTGATGGAATTCAACGCCGCGCTTTATCTTGTTACCAGAGCGAAGAAATGAAAACGTTAAATATTTAATTTGTGAATATTAAATATTTCATTTCCTCGAGTGGGGATCGAACCCACAACCAGTTTACAGTCACATTCTTGTGCCGCTGCGCCACGACAGGTCTCAAATAATTATATCTTTAAATATTATATTTCGTTCGATTTAATTGAAATATATATAATGTGTACTTTATAGAGGCCTGTCGCGGCGCAGCGGCACAAGCGTGTGACTGCAATCGACAAGTTCTCGGTATCGATCCCAAGTCGAAGAAATAAAATATTTAATATTTTCAATTTAAATATTTTATGTTTCATTTCTTTGCTCTGGTAATAAGGCGAAGCGCGGCGTTGAGTTCCGCCACTCATCACGCAATGCCTCAAATTCGGCGGAAGGCAGAAAAAGTACTTTATTCCGCAATACCTGTAGCAGTGTAAGCAACGTATATGACACTTAACCAGCATAATTATGATAATTCTACGGTTATCAATATCACCACCATCGCGTTTGCAAATCAAAATAATATTATCAATGCCTTTGTAACGGAATAGTTAAGTGAAAGTTCTTTAAATGTAAGATAATTACGTCGAAAAACTGAGTATAAGTGTATTTTGATTGAATTGAAAAAGAAACGAGAATTTCAATATTATAGATATCTCTTATTTCCTATTGTGCTATATAAGGACTGATGCAATAACACAAGCGTGTGTCGATTAACGTGACAGGTGGCAACGTGGGTTTAGTTTCCACTCGGGGAAATGAAATATTTAATAATTTCCAATTAAATATTTAATATTTTCATGTTATCCCTCCGTTAACAAGGCAAAGCGCGGCGTTAAGTGCCGCCACTCTACTTACAATGCTTCTAATTTGGTGGAAAATGGCGAAACGAAACTGAGTGTCTTAACACTATGTTCCCAAGTTCTCAAGAAAATAAATATTATATGTAACGGCTCTTTCTTCGTGTATAACATTATCACTGCCAAACACCTAATGTATATTGTATTAGGGTGCCAACAAGAGCTCCGAATTATGCACATACATTTAGTAACAGATGTACGTGGAATTATTTTTTTATTTAATTTAACAATTTCAACATATCTTATATTAGCGATCAATCGTGGCGCAAAGGATCAAGCGTTGAGTTTAGTAATTTCATTGGATATATATTATTTTTCTTTTCCACAATCTGATGTGGAAAAACGCCTCGTTGATTTCCATCACTCAAAAAGATAAATTACTCGTATATATATTATTATCTTTTCCACACCGCCTCGTTGATATTATAACTAAAAAGGTAAGTAAGTACCTTAATAGTATTGTTATAGTATCGCGCGAATCGCGGTTTTTTAGAGCTTAGTTTTTGAGACTGCGTGTTTAGTACCAAAACTCAACACCGCGCTATATCAAGTTGCTAGAACATAAAATAAAGTATTGGCCCCATGGGAACCTAACCCGCAACCACCTGCCCTATCTCAGTCAGACGCAGACGTCTCTGGTTATTATAAATTTAAAATAATTTTCGCTTGAAGCCTGTCATGGCGCAGCGGCACAAGCGTGTGACTGTAACGGACAGGTTCTGGGTTCAATCCCCAGTCGAGGAAATAAAATATGTAATATTTTCAATTTAAATATTTAATGTTTCATTTCTTCGCTCTGGTAATATGGCAAAGCGCGGCGTTGAGTTCCGCCACTTAACACGCAATGCCTCAAATTCGCCGGAAAGTGGAGAATGGAAGTGGAACGGAGTGTCTTAACACTAGGTTCCCGGGTTGCCTCAGCCTACCCTGCCTTGTGCGGGATACAGCGTGAAGCTAAGAAAGAAGAAAGAAAATAATTTTCGTTATTAATCATTATATTATAATAAGAATTATTTTATTTTATTTTATTTTATTGAAGTTATTCATTCGGCTTTTTTTAGGTTTACCGTGTCCCGCTCACAGGGTTAACTGAGGGAACATGGGAACCTAATCTACTCTAATATACCTACTACTACTAAATAGTAGAAACCCACTTTGCCTTCTTTCTAAAATATTATTATTTTGAATATAATGTGTTCAATTATAATTTCACTTTGATTAACAAACGCAAACATGCGTGGAAATGTTAATTATAAGTTATTCAACAAATATATATATATATATATACATATATATACATATATATATATATATATATATATATATATATATATATATATATATATATATATATATATATATATATATATATATATATATATATATATATATATATATATATATATATATATATACATACATATATATATATATATATATATATATATATATATATATATATATATATATATATATATATACATACATATATATATATATATATATATATATATATATATTATATATATATATATATATATATATATATATATATATATATATATATATATATATATATATATATATTTATATATATATATTAGGGAAGAAAGATCAATCCAATGATTAATCCATTAAAAATTTGGAATACAACCCATAATACCACTGTGGCCTTTCATTATATGAAAATATTATTCTATTCATTGGGCTTTCAATGCCTTCCTGTATTTCAATATGTCGTTTAATTTACATACGTTCGTTCATAAACGGTTCTTTACTAAGTAAGAGATGTAACGTTTATGCAAATGAGGAAATAATTATTTATATTAACAAGGACGTCATTTCGAAGACATGTTTATTTCCAGAAAGTGAACATTTTTCACGGTTAGGAAAAACTTGAGGTCATGTTGATGTCGACTACATACATACCTAGCAATCTAGATAGATTACTCGAAATGTAAAGAAATAGCAGATACAAATTAAACTCGCTCCTTCTTTCATAAAATTTTTAATAGTATAATTTTGTTGGACGAGGCCGCCGTGATGCAGTGGTACAGTGTTCATGGTGCGTAGTGCGATATCCAATCAAAGGATTATTACTTTCATGTCTTTGCTCTGGTAACAAGACAAACGACACGGTGTTAAGTACCGTCACGCATTCACCCGCGAAATGTCTTGAAAATACGCACGGAAAGTGGCAAACGGAGCTAAACAGCGTGAAGATACAAAGAACCATATAAAAGTAACAAATATATATTCTATACATTGTAAATACTCTTGTCGTAATTTTGTATGTATTACCAGATAGCTGATTACCAGTATACAACCTTACACAATTCGTAACTGTTTTCTTTCTAGCTTCACAGTCGAGGAAATGAAATATTTAATATTTTCAATTTAAATATTTAATGTTTCATTTCTTCGCTCTGGTAATATGGCAAAGCGCGGCGTTGAGTTCCGCCAGTCAACACGCAATGCCTCAAATTCGCCGGAAAGTGGGGAACGGAAGTGGAACGGAGTGTCTTAACACTAGGTTCCCGGGTTCCCTCTCCCTACCCTGCCTCGTGCGGGATATAACGCGAAGGTAAAAAAAAAAACAAAAAAAACTGGATAAGGAGAAGAACCTAGTGTTAAGACACTCCATTCTCTATTTTCTGCTGATTTTATTGAAACTTTGTGTCAAAAACTAAATTTTCTCTCGTTACCAGAACAAAAACAAATCGCGTCCGAATGGGAATCGAATCCAGAAATATCGCGTTTACAACCAGACGCAGTATTTTACCACTGCGCCACAACGGCTTCGTCTAGCCTTACATCTTAATTTACATGAATAAAATTAGATAGTGGTCACGATCTTAGCTCGAAGCTAATATATTTTAAGATGTGGTGAATTCCCTCGTTTTCCTCAAGGAAAATAATCTTTAGAGCAAACTGGATTAACATAATTAAACACTCTGTACTAAATTAGCTGTTATCAGTTAACTGATAAGAAAAAAACATGATTTTTCCTATTTTAACATACTTAACATGTTATTCCACGCTTAAAAAAGAAACATATTTATTTAAAATATCGTATAATATTTTTGTAGCTTGTCATGGCACAGGGGCACAAGCGTGTGACTGTAAACGCCAGGTTATAGGTTCGATCCTCACTAGAGGAAATGAAATGCTTAATATTTTCAAATAAAACATTGAGTATTTTCAATTCTTCATTCTGGTAGCAAGGCAAGGAGCGGCGTTGAGCTCCGAATGTCTACTCGTAATATCTCGAAAATTCTGCGAAAATGGGGAACAAAATAACTTAACACTACGTAACTTTCCACTGCCTTCCTTTGTCTTATTTTTATTTCTCATATAAATTGAGATAAGTAAGAAAACTAAGGTCTGCCGATAACTATGCTTAATGGGCTGTAAAATTGAGGTCAACGGATATATTAGATATATATTTTTTTCCTATAATAAACAAGATATATCTGGCTAAATTATAGAGACAATCTAGAAGAAGGCCTGTCGTGGCGCTGCGGCACGACAGGTCTCAAAAGCCATTATTTAGGCCTAGAAGACCATTATTTTACTATGGAACTTTTTTTTTTCACTCACTCAGCTTCACGCTGTATCGTGCAGTGCACATGGCAGGGTACGCAGAGGGAACTTGGGAACTTAGTGCTAACACACGCCGTTCCTCTTCCTTTCCCCTCTTTTCGCCGAATTTAAGGTATTGAGTGTTGAGCGGCGGAAGTGGCTTTTTTTGCTTTGTAGTGGCTTTTTATTGCTTTATTCCGCACATAGCAGGATAGATAAAGGGAATTTTGGAACACTTCCTGCCCCAATTTTCTGCCGTATTCATGAAGCATTGTGTTAAGAGTGGTAGAACTCAACGCCGCGCTGTGCCTCGTTAACAGAACGACAAAATAACAATATTTCGTCGAACATATTTCCTCGAGTGAGAATAGAATTCACAATTTGCCGCATTTACAGTCGCACCTGAGCCCATCCGCCACGGTAAGCTCCTCTAGCGCAAATAATCCCTTAAATTCAAGCACATTCAATCTACCTCACAATATACGTATAAGAGGATTTATTACGATTGTCCCTCATGGAAGAGTGTTTTTCTTTAATCTCAGTACTTATCGCAGATTTTGAAATGAAAATATATTTCAATTAAGACTCGGTTTGGTGAAAAAGCATAAAGCAAAGCTTTATGCTTTTTTAACGTGTTATTATTCAGTCTACTTGTAATTTGTGACGCTGCGCGATGAGTTTCGGAGCTTACCGCTATTCTTTTTTCTCATAATATTTTTTATACTTCCATATACAGACACTGGTCTATATATAAATTCCCCGAGTCAGAATCACGCCTACAATTTATGCCGTGTGATCCCGGCTTAGAATAGGATCACCCTGGTACTGATGGTGTCGTAAGAGGCGACTAAAGTGCGTGTGGTAGAGTCACGTTGCCAGTAATGGCAACACGCATGGGCAGACTCGACCGGATTGTTACCACCCCCGGCATTTAAGACCGACGTTAAGTAGTGGCTTTGGCCACTGCGTTTCGCATTAGGTAATGCCGGGCGCCGGTGCCCTTCCACCCTAAAAGACGGCAACGTTCCTGTAGCTCCTCTGGAGTTACACGTGGCCGTGGGCGACGGTGATCACTTACCATCAGGTGACCCGTACGCTCGTTTGCCTCTCCCAAATGTCTCTTCCATAAAAAAAGTGGCCCAGAGCCACGTCGGCCTTAACTTGTAACTATTTAATTAAATCTAAGGAACTGAATTAAATATATGTACATTTAGTGATCATTCTATGATATGGGTATTACCGAGCTGGTCTGATGATGGAGCCAGGACCTTCATAGTGGAAGTCTACAAAGATTACCAATAAGCCACTCCTGCCTAAAACTCATATTTTTTGTAGATTAGATAATATAATTATGTTCACCCCTGCATACAATTTTAGAAGGCTAAAAATTGTAATGAAGTTGTGAAAAATAGTGAATAATGATTTTCTTTCACAATTTCTCTATTTAAATTATTTTCATTTGTTTTTCCAGAGTCATGCTGTATCCTGCACATGGCAGGGTAGCCAGAGATACACTAGGAACCTAGTGTTAAGACATTCCGTTCCGTTTCCCACTTTCCGCTGAATTTGAGTCATTGCGTAATTAATAGCGGAACTCAACTCTTCGTTTTGCCTCGTTAAATCGAGGAAATAAGAAAACATTAAATATTTCATTTTAAAAATATTAAATATTTCATTTTTTCAAGCGGAGATCGAACCCACAACCTGTTGCTTACAATCACATCACAGTTTGTGCCCCTACGCCACGGCATGTCTTCGAATTATTTTCGAGAATTGAAAATAATTCGAAGACATGCCGTGGCGTGGCTTCTTAAAAAACCATAGGAGATTCATGATTGGAAATAAGAGAAAATAGTGTTTTAACACAATTTTTTTCCATCCTGTTATATGCGGAAGAGGAGCAAACGAATACATAAAGTACTTTTAACTAATATTATTTAATAGAAAAAAGACAATCACAATGATTCCCAGCCCTCAGCCTTGACTGCCATTGAACTATTTGATATCATTGATTTGTTTGCCACCAACAGAATACCTTGTTATATAATTAGTACACATACCAATACATTGTAATGTGCATATTTAATACACGGGAGATTAATTTATATAAGTAATTTTTGGTATTACTGTTGTATTTTCGTCTGAAGTTGAGACATTGTTCTTTGGCAGGCGGAACTCAGCGCCGCATTTTGTCTATTAGAGTGACTGATGCTGCTCGAACAAAGCTTATAGTGGAGTGAGTATGGACAAAAATAAAAATTTCTATATGCCAACACACTTTTGACGCGCAGCGTTGTGTTCCGCCACTTATAAGCTGAAAATTCGCCGGAAAAGGGAAATGGAAGTTTCTCTTAATGAGAACAGAGTGTCTTAACACTATGTTCCCAAGTACCTGCACATCCTGCCATGTGGAGGATACAGCGTGACTCTAAAAAAAATAATTTATATTATATACTAGTATAAAATCCAGGCAAAAAATTCAGGTCTAGATTCAATATTTAACCATTAAAAATGTGATACATATAAATTATTTGATTTATCACCTATCGAAGGTTATAAGTTATCGGTTATGTTTGAGGAAAACTCGCTGGGAATCACCTTGGTTACAGCCTTACGGTACTGTACATATTATGTATGTTGCTAGGTCATTTTCTTTATATATTAACGATTTTCTAGGACTTCGATGGAAATATGAAAGTTAATATAGACAAAAAAGACTGACCAGCAAGTGGATTTCGATTGTATGCTAAATAAATGTTACCGTTTTTTGTCCGGGCTTATTTCAAGTATAGATGAGCCGATTGATTTAAAACTTTCACTAGAAGATAGAGGAGGTTTTGGCAAATATATTTTATATATATATATATATATATAAACAACCGTCACATATACAGACAGACGCTGTAAACATAAGAAACTAAACTATTAACTGTTATCTAAATGTATCTACATGCAACACTCTTTATGCGATTTTGGTTAATTACCCACACACTTTGCGTGCATTGGTCAACCTTACACTTTCTTTAACTAGGCCAAGTTCATATAGATATTAATTTTTTACTACAGTATATTTTTTATATTTTTGAAATAATATATATTTTTTTATATGGAAAAGACAAGGCAAACGAGCATACGGGTCACCTGATGGTGAGTGATCACCGTCGCCCACAGCCACGTGTAACACCAGGGGAGCTACAGGTGTGTTGCCGGCCTTTGAGGTGTAGGTAGACGCGCTATTTGAAAGTACCCATGTCGTATCGACCTGGAAATACTGCCGCGGGTAGGCCGTTCAAGTGATGTGTAAAAATAGTAGCTATAGGAACGATTTGGAATAGAAACGACGTGGAATTTGAACTGATCACCATAGAATTAATGAACTCCACGATATGATATCGAATCCTACTCAGATGAAATAAATTAGTTCTAAAATTATATATGTTATTTACTTTATATAATATTTTTCCTAACGCCGTGGCGCAGTTGGATCATGGATGTAATTACGTGTCAGTTGTAATTGGGAATAACACTCAAGAGAATGTTAATTATATTTATATAATCATCAATTTTCCTAGATCGAGTCAGACAATTTGCGGCGCTAAGTTGCACTATTTATAGTACGTATTCGGAAAATAGATAGAAAATTTAAGGCCTGTCGTGGCGCAGCGGCACAAGCGCGGGACTGTAACCGACAGGTTTTGGGTTCGATCCACACTCGAGCAAATAAAATATTAAATATTTTCAATTTTAAATATTTTAGGATTTCATTCCTTCGCTCTGATACATGTCTCTGATTGGGCGGAAAATGGGGAACGGAAGTGGAACGGAGTGTCTTAACACTAGTTCCAAAGTTCTCTCTGCCTACCCTGCCTTGTGCGCGATACGTGACGCTGAGTGAGTCAGATTATATATATATATATATATATATATATATATATATATATATATATATATATATATATATATATATATGTAAAAACTATACTACTTTGTTTTGATTATTACCGTGATAAGAATGCGTGGGGTTAAATGCTGTTGGTGCTCACTCAGGAAGCTAATTATGTTATATATTTTGTAAAGAGCAACTGTTGAGTTTCTTGCCGACTGTTCTCAGCAGACCTGCCTTCCAAGCCGGTGGTAGCTTCCTGTAGGACTGACACTACACACACTTCTATGTAACTTGGCGATTCAATAATACTTCTAATGGCCTATGTGAATAAAGAATATTTTAATTTGATTTGATTAAAATATATTTTTCTTTGGCAGTTTAAAAATATATAATTTAATAAATTGCTCATTAGATGATTATTCTTAGAAATACGTTACGTTACGAAAATATTTTTTAATTATATAAATTATTTTTATTTTATTAATCAAATAAAATAATTATAAAATTCGAGGTTGGTCGTGGCGTGTGACTGTAAAGGCGACAGGCTGAGGACTCGATCACCACCCGATAATCATTTCTTCGCTCTGGCAACGAGGCAAAGTGCGCTGTTGCGTACCATCATTTAACACGCAATGCCTTAAATCCGGCGGAAAGTGGAGAACGGGACGGAGTGTCTTAGCACTAGGTTTTCAACTTCCTTTGCCTATCCTGCCATGTGCGGGATACAGCGTGAAGCTGATAATAATAAAAAAAAAACTAAAAAGGAAAGATTTTGATTTTGATTTATGATTTTAATACGGGCGGAAACCTTTTTAAAATAAGTAAAAATAAATGAAAAAGAACATGTATGGCTATCACCACTATAGTGGAGTTCATTATAATCAGGGTCTCTCCTGTCAAAGAACTAAAATAATTATAATATATTATCGACATTATATATGGAGAACTTATTTAAATATTGCAGCGGTGTCACACTATCACTACAATAGTATAGTTTATTATGATCATGGTACGACTGTCAAAGAACTAAAATATTTTTTTTAAATTATTTAAATATTACAAGATATCTTTCTCAGGGTATTATTAAATATGTTCTACACGGTATGTATGCTGATCTATTATACAGTTGTTATAAGTATGTTGCTGGTAGACTCTATACATGAAGTCCACAGTGTCGCCACTGTGGACTTAGTGTATACATCGAGTGTCTCTGTACAAATGACTGTGGTGTGAGACTTCATATGGAAAATTTATTGTGACACGGTAATCAGTGTCTCTTCCAAGTGTCTAGTGTAATTGAGAAATTATCGATCATGTCTGACATTTTGTATACACTGCCCCGCGTTAAGGTGGACAAAATTAGTTTTCCGTTCGGACACAATGTCGATACACTTTCGATTTACAAATACACACATACAAAACATCTATACAAGTTTAAGCGGTACACACAGACATCAGACTGACATTTGTGTAGAAATTTCTATCGTACTCGTTCAGATTTTTAAGCCACGAGCGAAGCTGCGGGCCTCATTTAGTATACTGCAAATTACAAATTTCGTATGACGTTAACTTTTTATTATCATGTCAGTAACAATATATGTATTACCTAAAATACAGTAAAAACTATTTTTCCCTTTCCCATATTGATTTATAAGTACCTGCTTACTTCGATATTATAAATAATGACTACAAATTTTATATTAACACTGAAACAGGCTTCAAGCTGTACATAATGTATAATAAACAAAAATTAAGAAGCCTTCCTCTCAAACAATCGCTATCTCATCTTAGAAATAAAATAATTATCATGAGAATCACAATATCACATAAAAATGTAAAATATAAATTTAAGGCCTGTCGTGGCGCAGCGGCACAAGCGTGTGACTGTAAACGACAGGTTGTGGGTTCTATTCCCACTCGAGGAATGAAATATTAAATGAAAGCGCGGCGTTCAGTTCCGCCACTCAACGCGAAATTCCTCAATTTCGGCAGAAAGTGGGGAACGAAAGTGGAACGAAGTGTCTTAACACTAAGTTTCCAAGTTCCCTCTGGCTACCCCCAAAAAAGCTTGTAGTGTTCAAGCTGATGAATCAAGTTTCATTTCTTCACTCCGGTCAAGGTAAAGTGAATCATTGTTTGAGTTGCATCACTCAACACCTAATGCTTCAATTTCATCAGCATATGGGGAATGGAACGGAGTGAAACCGCCTACTTTACCACAATGTTCTGCCTACTCTATCATGAGCCCTACTCATGGTAGAGTAGGCAGAACATTGTGCAGCGTGAATTTAAAAAAAAAAACCTACGTGACACAAAAGAGGCTGTCAATTAAAAACGGGCCTCGGCACTTTTATGTCTTTCTGTCTGTGGTGCCTTACAACAGTTTGTAAAGCACATTCCACATTATTGATAATTGAATTGACCTGATGAGTTAAAAATTAACAATAATTTTATTAAAATTTCAATTTTTTTTTCAAGGTTCCTTGTGAATACTTAATTAGTTGAAGAATAAGTTCCGACTGTCAATCCTAATAAACAATATGACTTTGTTTTTTTTTATGTTGTACAGTCGTGTTTTCAAATTATTATGAAAACCGTTCTAAGAGGCGCGGGTTCAAATCCCGCTTCGATCAAAATTTTTATACTCTTTTTAAATATGAGTAAATAATATACTAATTATTTTATTTCCCATTTTTCTAAGCTTGGGGGAATAAAATCACTGTGAAGAGCTATGTTTGTATTTCCAATTTTACAATATTCGTGAACCCAGTACGATCGATACACGCTATTTTATACAATTTCTAAAATAGAACTACCCACTTTAAGAAATAATATTCAAACACTTTCTGTCTCTCAGCTTCACGCTGTATCCCGCACATGGCAGGGTAACCAGCGGGAACTTGGGAACCTAGTGTTAAGACATTCTGTTCCACTTCCGTTCCCCACTTTCGTTCACAATCAGAACTTAACTAGAATTATTTTTATATCAAATAATTATTATTAATAATTACGCTATAAACATATTTAATAGCAAGTGTTAATATATTATCTGTTACAATAGTATTCGAATCTACTACCATCTAACTTCCCGTGCCATAAGGGTGTCGTAAATAAATACAAAGGTAAATTTAAAAGAAGAAGAGCACAAGGTCGCTCGTATTACGAACCGTACGGTTAACGTCCTCCGTGTGCCAGGTAAATTACCGATACCATAGTGTTTACTCAGCATACTTAATACATACTAGCAATGCCCGCAACTTTTTTTTGCGACTTTTTTTTTCAGTAGACAGTGGGAACTTGGGAACCTAGTGTTAATATATTTAGTTGTAAGTATTTGCGACACTGCGTGTTGAGTGGCGGCACTCAACACCGCACTTTGCCTTCCAGAGTCAACATATAAAACTAGTAAGCAGTTCATTTTCTCGAGTCTGCGACTTTACGATAAAGAGGAAAAAAAATCTGTTTCTTGAATGAATTTCCTCTTAACGTTCCGAGATTATGAATTTGTTCCCCACCCGAGCAAATCAAATATTCGATACTTAACTATTTGTACTTCCCTCGCAATGCCTTAAATTCTAAAAATAGGGAACGGGGAATGTTTATCTCTAGGTTCCCAGGTTCCCCCAGCCTGTTCTGCTGTATTCCTGGTGAAAATGAAAACAAAAATAACTTAGCTCTTACATTTCTTACTATTAATCTTTTCTAAATTAATAAATTAATCAAGTTGATAGCTAATATAATATTAATATAACGAATTACGATTATTGAGAAACTGTTTCGCTTTCATTTTCTCTCATTAATCGATTCTTCGTAATTGGTCCAAATATTTATTTGGATTTATTAATAACATTACGTATTTAAACACGTACCAAGACGAGGGTCGTCAGTTCCATCTCTAGTCAAAGAAAGTATTTTTATTTGCCTACTTTGGCTTATTGAGACATGAGATATATGGCGGCGTTGAGTTCCGCCTATTGATTTATGTCTCTCTGTCTATCCTGCTATAAGAGAAAAATTAAAAGGACGTGTACTTATTTGTAAAAGCCAATATTTTATATTTGATCTTTTGAGAAAGGACG
Source organism: Eueides isabella (assembly GCA_019049475.1). NCBI lineage: Eukaryota > Metazoa > Arthropoda > Insecta > Lepidoptera > Nymphalidae > Eueides > Eueides isabella. The sequence continues at coordinate 2,642,930 of CM032407.1, forward strand.
TTTACAATTGTTCAAACAATTTACGAAGAACACTTCAATTTTCTTGTATATTTTTGTAATCTGTATCTGACGGCCTTACTTTTTTAATAATCTGTATAGATTTCAGAATATTGTAAATAAATACGAAAATATTTTAAAATGTGTATTGCGTGACGGATTTTAACGCCGTGCTTTATCCACTGCAGTGAGTAATATGAAATATTTTTTATTCAGTAGTGGAACTCAACGCCGCGTTTTACTTTACCAGAGCGAAGAAATGAAAATATTAAATATTTAATTGGAAAATATAAAATGTTTAATTTCCTCGAGTGGAGATCAAACTCTCATAAAATAATGATAATATTTTTTTTTACTATTTTTTAAAGTGTTATTCCACACTTAGGACAGAAAATACTAAACTTTTATTTAAAAAACGTATAAGATTTATTATATTATCCTGCTACGTTCCAAATTATTATACGCTTTTTAAATTTACCTTTAGTAATGATAATAAATTAAATATGGCCCGTCCGGGATCGAACCCACAACACGTATTTACAGTCGAACGATATCCCACTTAGCCACGACGCTTTCATGTCACTACTGACATTATCACCAATACAAACATTATTTACTCACCCGGAAATAGAACTCCAGTACTTCGTAGATTTATGAAGCCCCGTTATCAACGAGTCACGGGCGGTCACTGTCTCCAACTCCGAAGCTGAGATAAGAAATTGTTTTCTTATTGCACGGGGATTCCTCTGAGGGACTTATATTACTTTCTCTTAAATAACATCACTGTAACCGACAGGTTGTGGGTTCCATTCCCACTCGAGGAAATGAAATATATAATATTTTCAATTTAAATTTTTAATGTTTTCATTTCTTCTCTCTGTTACAAGACAAAATGCGGCGTTGAGTTCCGCCACTCAATACGAAATGCCAATGCCTCAAATTAGGCGGAAAGTGGGTAACGGAAGTGGAACGGAGTATCTTAAAACTAGGTTCCCAAGTTCCCTCTGCCTACCCTGCCATGTGTGGGATACAGCATAAAACTGTGTTCTTAAATAACATGACCATTAATATCTCTACACGTTGTATCCCCCAAAAAACAGGGAATGTACAGGCAACCTGGAATACCTATAGTTAAGTCACTCAGTGTCCACCTAAACACTTCCTTTTCCCAATTTCCGCTGATTTTGGTAGAGTAGAGTAGGCACACGGTACTTGGGAAACCAGTATTAAGACACTCCATTTCGTTCTCCACTTTCCTTTTAATTATTATGTAATAGAGTTATGATTACATGGGATTCATATTATAAGTTTTCGTTGGCATATTATTATTTTTAATTAGTTATAATTAAAAATTAAAATATATATTCTAATTTATATATATTTTTAGCTTCACGCTGAATCCCTCATATGGCGGTTTGGGCAGAGGGAAGCTCATTGCTTGTTGAGTGCCCGATCTTAACACCACTTTTCCTTATTTCGAGATGTTGTTTGTAACCAAATCTTCTAAGCAACTATGTATGAGTTTCATTTCGTCGCTCTCGTAACGCAAAGCAACGCGCGGCTGATATTTTCAAATTACATTTTTATTTTTTTTATATTTTCGTTTTTATAACACAACGCGGCGTTGAGTTCCGCTGCTGAACAGCAACGCCTCAAGAATTCAGTGGAAAATAGGAAACGGAATATCATAATCTCACACTAAGTGACGATATTAATATTTTATAAATACTTTAATTTAGTAAATACGCTTATATCACGATTTCTAGAAATTAATGCACACACTTCTTCAAAGATCTTTCTTGGAAACTGTCGTCAGTATTATGTTCCTTTTAAGGAAAACATTTTAGAAAAAAAACATCTGTCTAACAGAGCTGAAGAAACACAAGGTTGTTGTGTCGAGATTAAATTTTCCACTTTCTGCTGAATTTCCACTCTACTGAATTTTCTATTCACTATTGAGTTTCCATCTGTCACTGAATTTCCACTCTTTATACTTTATTGTACTAAATAGGTACATAAGAAATAGTAACGTGAAAATAAAAGTGTACAAAAGTGGAGTTATCTCTGTTAGAGATATCTTCCAGCCAACCAGTGGAAGTAGATGAGTGACATTAAGCGGGAAAGAAAACACCAAGTACAATTTATGAAAAAAAAAAAACAATATTTCTACAATAAATATTAAAAATTAAAATATAAAAAAAACATATATATGATCAATATAAATATCAATATGTAAATATACAACTATTAAATATAATATATATTATATACTATATATTACAAACAATATATATAGAATACATATATAACATAACATACTTACATATTCATATGATAAATAAACTTATACTTATTTATGAGATGATAATGCGATTATTGAATTCATCACCACTGTCTGAGGTCTAAGTGTCTAAAGTAGCCAGTAGATATTTTTAAATTTTATGCTTGAAGGAAACTATGGAATTACTTTTCTGAATCGATTTAGGGAGTTGGTTCCATAGGGATGTGGCATAAACAGAAAAGGATGTACTGTAAAACGGGAGCGTAAATAAGGAGCAAAATTTTGAAAATTAAGGATTTTAAAAAGGAGTGAAAGGATGTGCATGTCGCGGCGAAGTCGGATTGGGAGCCAATTCAGCTGAGTTCGTAATTGAGAAACGTGATCGTACTTACGTAGACCATAAATAAAGCGAATGGCGAGATTTTGAAGACGTTCTAGCTTATTGAGTAGCTCCTCGGTTACATCCAAATAGCAGACATCGGCGTAGTCTAAAATGGGTAGGAGAAGAGATTGCGCTAGCATAATTTTGGTTTTACGAGGGAGGAAATATTGGAGACGCTTGAGGGTATGGAAGGAGAAATGCATGCGCGTACTAATCGCCGTGCTTATTTTAACAAGACTGGGGACATGAAATTAATAGAATTTTACTTACATTTAAAATAATGTTTTTTAAATATAAGTCAAAAAATAAATCATCGTATTTTGAATTTTGTAATACAGTGTTAGACACTCCGTTCTCATTCCCATTTTTTTGCCGAATTCTGGTGCGGCATTACGTGTTAAGTGGTGGAACTCGAACGAATAAATAATGAATAAATATTCAATTGTAACTGAAGTGATGACATTCCAATTATCAATGATAGATTTTTTTTTCGAAATTAAATATTTAATTTATGTTTTCATTTCTTCGCTGTGGTAAAAGGCAATGCTCAACACACAATGCCTCAAATTCGGCAGAAAGTGGGGAACGGAAGTGGAACGAATTCTCAAAACACTAGGTTCACAAGTTCCCTCTGCCTACCCTGCCTTGTGCGGTATACAGCGTGAAGCTGAGTGAGTGACATTTTTTTAATTACATAATTTAGCGTTAGATAAAATAAATGAAAAATATTATTTCTATTATTTATTTTTTGGTACCATCCAAACACAACACAGCTAAAATAATTACAAGGAAATAAATAAACAAAAATCACAATTGCATTTTAACAAAACTATTTATAATCTACATTAAAATATTATTACTATTTATTTGGTAACAGGAAAAAACAAACTGAAATACCTACACAAATACTTTCCCAACTAAATAGTGCCAAATCGATATTACATATCAATATCGATGTCATATATATAAGTGTACCGTTTACACCCCTGTCAGTGCTCAAGCGCATCTGACAGTGGCGGTAGTGCCGCGCCTTATCATAAAAAAAAAAGATTTAATTTTAAAATAAAATATTTTTAAAGTAACTTTTGTAAATTATATTCATTAAATTAAGTACTTTTTATTTATTTATTTTATCTGTGCCTTAAAATTGTTGAAGTGTGTTTTCAAAATGGTGAACAAAATGTATAAAGTTAATACGGACAAAACAGTGAACAGTGGTAGTAAACATAATCAAATTTTAATATCTATTTTTGGTGAGTATTTTTTCTTTTTATATATAACAATAATAATTTGCGGATCTCAACGCCGCATTTTGTCTTACGAGAATCGAACCCACAACATAATAAATAAAAACTAGAAAACAAGATTAAACCATCGTGGCGCAGTGGAACAGCATCTGTACGTATACGCTTATTATACTCGTAGGTTCAATTCCATTTCAGGGGATTAAATAATTCCTATTTCCCATCTCTTTAGTATGTGAGATAAACTTGAAATCAGACTTAAATCTTTATTTTCTTACTAAACTTAAATTTAAAAAGCGTATAAAAAATTTGAACGAAGCAGGATTTGAACCCGCGCCTCTGGAAAACCGTTCCAGCTTCAGCTCGTTCATTTTCTTTTTGCAAAACGCTAAAGGCACGTGACGGTAAAAGAACAAAAGACATTCTAATGAAATATATAACAATGTAATTACTAAAATTATTATAAAACGATTAAAATTTAATTTTAAACTTGTAAATTTAATTATGACCTGTTGTGACACAAGACATTTGTGTTTTTGTTTCCGTAAATTCCGTAAAATAATTAAGATGCCGTTGTTGCATAGTTGGCAATTACAACTGGAGGCGATATTTTATTAGGAATTCAAATCCCACTCGGCAACTGATCTTATTAAGGAAGTGAGTACGTTCAATTCGACCATTTAATAAATAGTTTTTTTTTTTTTTTAAATTCAACTTTTTTTACGACTCTAAGTGTGACAGGTTGTGGGTTCAATTCTCATTTGAGGAAATAAAATATTCAATAATTTCTTTTTGGCGGTCTTGTAACAAGGTAAAGCGTGGCGTTGATTTACCCCACTAAATACACAATAGCTTTAGAATTCGGTGAAAAATGGGGACGAAAATGTCTCAATTGGATCTCCTGCACTCAACAGTTGAGGCAGAAGTACTACTTTTAAGTCACATAGTATTTATTTTTAAGGCAGAGAGAATATGAGAACCTGGTGTTAAGACATTCCGTTTCTTTTAATACACACTCGTCCCCCTAAGCCATGGCGTGTCAAGTGGTGGAACCCAACGCCGTGCTAACCTAACCCAACGCCGTGCTATGGCTAAGTACCGGAACGAGAAAATGAATATTTGATGTTTAATTTCATAGAACAAAAATCGAACCTACAACCGGTCGTGTTTAGTTGCACGCTTATCACCTGCTCACAATGAGCAGTCCCCATATAAGTGCATCTATGAGATGCCCATATGGGGTCGCCCCACCACAATTAAGCTCGAAAAAAAATAATTATTTTTAAAATTATGTTTATTTTTCAATATACTAGAATAGATCAACCTAATTATATAATATTTCTTTTATTTTAATTTGCAGTTTTAAATATACAAAATGATCTTTAAACAATACAACGATATTTCTCTATTTGCAATACTTTATTTAAAATAAATAATATAAATACTATACATTTCTATTATCTGATCTTTAAGAAAATATAATTAGATCTCGTTAAATAATCTAAAGATATCTCTTTAGATTTATTAACGTTTTTTCAATTAGAGTTTCCACTGTCGCCCGAGAACACTATTGATGTACGAATATACTGTATCTATTCAAGAATTGGACAAAAGAATAAAATTTTGCGCATATTTATGCCATGTTCATTTAGAGAAAAAATCGAGACGTTAAATTCTGCTTTTTGATGATTACTTAATATTGCTTGTATATTAAATAATTGGCAGCCATCTACAATTACGCAGATGACAAAGTAGGCAGAGGGAACTTGGGAGTGTTAAGACACTTCGTTCCGTTTCCCACTTTCTGCTGAATTTGAGGCATTACTTGATGAAGGGCGGAGCTCAACGCCGCGGTTTGCCTTGCTACCATAGCTATGAAGTGAAAACATTAAATGTTAATTAGAAAATATTAAATATTTCATCTCCTCAAAATACTAATATAAAATGACGGCAACGCTCCTGTAGCTCCTCTGGAGTTACTCGGTGACGTGGGCGACGGTGATCACTTACCATCAGGTGACCCGCACGCTCGTTTGCCATCTCCTCCATAAAAAATAATAATAATAATATTAAATATTTCATCTCCTCGAGTGGACATCGAACACACAACCTGTCGCGCTTAAAGTTACGGGCTTGTGCCCCTGCGCCATGACCACCTTACATTCTTTTATCTTAATATAATGAATTATTGATAAAAGATTGCTGCCACACTATATTTAATATTACGGAGATAAAAAAAAAAAAATAAATATTGATAAAAAGCTAAAACAGAAAAGTTTTCGTGAGGATCCTATTATATATATACAAACCACTACAAAACAGCAGTAATAGCAATGGAAGCACTTGTATTACTTATATATGTAAAGTGATTTTCTTTCTTTAACCAAGTAACTATAAAATGTCTGTTACTGAACGAAATTTGTCTAGAAGATCGCACTAATCTTAGTTATTATTGATTCAAATTAAAGATTTAGAGTATTACGATATACTCATAAAGATCTTAGTAAAGGAAAACGGGACAATGAAAATATTGATCATATTTCTTATCGTAACAATTACCGTAACAAAACTCCGTATTAAATTGTACCAACATCTGTTTTGTAAGCACTTGCTTAAATGCTACATATATACATATGTTTTTTTTGTTTGCTGTAATAAAAGTATGAAAATTAATAAAAGAAAACTTTTTATATGTAATAGAAAAGATATAATTTATATATATATATATATATATATATATATATATATATATATATATATAATATATATATATATATATATATATATATATATATATATATATATATATATATATATATATATATATATATATATGACGTCATCCTTTTGCATATTATTATTGTCTCGATGGTGCTAAGATAAAACGAGTGTCTGAGTTGAAAGACTTAGGAATATATCTAGATAGTAAACATACCTTTAACTTATATATTAAAAGAACTTATGTTAACCGGTTAGAGACTGTTCGAAACAAATTCATCGAATTAATATTTTTTTAATGGAAACTTGGTTGGATTATTTGGTGTTTTATATTGTATATTCACCCTAATAAAAATAAAATATATTGAAAAGAAAATAAGAAAGTTTAAGTTTATGTTGATTTTAGAACTATTTTCCTCATACATATTTAGATTAGCGGACAAAACCCTCGTGAGATCTATTTTTATATAGAGATCAGGGCCGAGATGCACATACGAATAGATGCGGTATTTATTGTCTGTAAAATGTGCAACTTAGTGCAGTGGCACAAGCGGTTTACTGTAAAAGCGATAGTTCTGGATTCGATTCCCATTCGGGAGAATTATATACTCACACAATTCGGCAGAAAGTAGGGAATGGAGTGTCCTACATAATATTCCCTCCGCTCTATTCTACAAAAATGTAGGGAAATACTAATAAAATACATACTATTCTAAGAGTTTCTTTATACTACGTTGAGTTCCGCCAAATACGGTGAAAAGTGTGTAACACAACCTAACACTAGGTTCCCAAGTTCCCTTTGCCTCCCTGTCATGTGCGGAACACAGCGTGAAGATATACGTAATTACCTCAACAAATTAAAATAACTCCATGTCTCACAATGAAACGATGCCAAATAGTTCATACACGAGCGCTGCACGTAATTTTAATTTAGTATACAATATTATTTTGAGCACGTGCTTACAATTTCTATTTAAATAAATACGAGGGGGTTTCCTTGTACTATTTATAATGAGCGGCTTTATCTAGAGTAATGAAAGATGGGAGTTCGAATCCTGGTCTTAGGTTTGGTTTTTTTTACTATAACATTTAATACATCGTCATTAAATAATAATCTTTAAAATCATGTTTATTTAGTTTGTCTTTAGTTACGCTTTCGTATTTTCTTATTAATTAATAAGACTTTGTAAGGAATTTAAAAAGTTAACAATTAATATTTAATGTTAAGCCTTTTTTAAATTGGTTCCTGATATGTCTTCAGGTAAATAAATCAGTATTTGAGGTTTCATTCATTCATTAATTTATTCCTTCATTCAATACTTTGAATGTTTAAATACTTTGTTGTTTTTTTTTAATATAATTATCATAATATAAATATTAGAATTATAATATTATTCTTATTATTTACTTTATTAATATAAAAATAAAAGTAATATTAATATACATAATAATGCCATACATCAATAATTTATACTGTATATGAAATGTCTGCCATCTTTGTTAGGTGCCGTGAAATTAAATATTTAACTTTATTGTTTTGTTAAATATAATATGTATTCATTTAAAATTATATTATGATGAGTAATATACAAATCTAATCAGAAAAATACATACGAAAAAGTGAGAGCCAAGATAAATGTTGACTTGTGCATAGTTTTTGACCTTCAACGATTCGGAGATTAATATGGGTGCCGAGTTCTATGTTCATTTGTATATAATTAATTCTAACCCAGGTTTTTGATGAGTCACAGAGCTGCCAGAGCTGAGTCTGCTTGCTGCAGAAATTCAAGCAAGCAAAACCGCAGGCTAGGCGCTAGTAAATAATAAATATGTTTATATTTTAAAGATATTCGGGGAAAACAGTTACAAAACACACATACATACATACTTCTCGAAAAACAATTTACCCTCCTTTACACAGTTAGGTAATAATTAATTTCCCCGTATGAAAAATATATCAATAAAATAACGTGACGTAATTTGACAGCAGCGATGACTAAAATAATTTATGAAAAGTAAAAAACATGTAAATCTATTAATAGAAACAGTAAGCCATAATTTAAATTATTTGTAGTTATTTATATTTGTTGCCGCATTTAAGTGACATATTTTTTTCCATTTACATGTTTTCAAGTATGGGCACATTAATGACTGATCCATGCGCATTTTTATTGCCCATTGTAAAGGTAATTCCCCGTTTTTATATTTTTTTAATATTTTTAAGTACTGTACTGAGATTAGTCATCTGTTGGTCATAGGTAATGTTTTCTTAGAAACACGTAAACAGTTTTGAAAGCTATATCTAAGTGATTTATATAAATAGAACACGAAAATTTAATTTCATTCTATACCTTTATTTTTTTTTAGAAAAAAAAAGAATAGAATTTTTACTAATTTGGGAACTACCTTCCATACTACATACTAACAAATCAAAAAGAAAATCTTTATTGTCAGTTTGTCCTTGACTCTTAATGGGCTCTTATTCATCACGGACTCGTTCCACTACACGGGAAGTTAATTCATGAAAAAAAAAGATAACTTTTCTTCTTAAAAACAAGAGAGACTCCTCCTGGGGAATATCTGTAGATACAATATTTTTTAATATATTTTACGGTATTTCTATAAACTTAGGCAGTTTGATAAATTCATTCAATTTAAACACTAAATAGTAATTTTACGTTGGTTATAAGTTTGACTCTTTGAAATCTAGGGAATGCTGTACAATGTTGTTACTTTGATACATACATACATTGATACATATGAAGTCAATAAAATAAGTGTAATAAAAATCCTAAAATAAACATAGTTTAAAGGTGATACATAAAATATTTATAATTATATATTAACAAAGACATGTTAATATGTTGTTAATAGATATGTTGCGTGTGAAATGGAAAATCCGTTTTTTTTTTGTTTAACATAGAAATTTTGGAAAATACTCTCCTACTATTGAACTCTTTAAAGATTTAAATATATAGTAAAGAAGAAAATTGTTGTTTGATTTACTAAATAAAGAAGATCTATTGTAATATTTGTTTAACTTTATTTCTGCCCAAAAAAAAAATATAATTTCAATGTATTTGTGTATAAAGAGGGCTTCGACACTGAATTTATATTATTTTCAACTCAACTCAACTCAGCTTCACGCTGTATGCCGCACGAGGCAGGGTAGGCACAGGGAACCCGTGCACCTAGTGTTAAGACACTCCGTTCCACTTCCGTTTTCCACTTTCCGCCGAATTTGAGGCATTGCGTGTTGAGTGGCGGAACTCAACGCTGCGCTTTGCCTTATTACCAGATTTTAAATTATTATATTATTTTCTATACTAAATTTAAATTTAATTACTTAAAAAGATTTTTTATAAACTTTTTTTTATCAAAGTAAAAACATATCTCAAAAGACCATGAAACTAAGAAAGTACTCTGATTATTTTTGTTATTTTAGTTAAGAAATGAAATATTTAATACTTTAATTATCTTTGCATTGATAACAAGACAAAACGCGGCGTTGGATAAGCAATACCCGGTTGGATACGCAAACCTAATCGACGGATAGTGGGAAACGGAACGGAATGCCATAACTTAGTTTCGCAATTTGCGGGATACAGCGTGCTAAAAACGTGTTTTCTTACATTTGTTACAGTATGTTTGCCAATTTTATCCTACGGAACGGCCATGGGATGGATTTCGCCTAACAAAGCCCTACTCATGAGTGAATCTTCCCCTTCAAAGAGCCCTTTAAGCGAAGAAGATGTTTCTTGGATGGCCTCAATTATGTTTATATTCGCCCCCATAGCAGTATTCCTGTATGGAGTAGCAGCTGATAAGTTTGGAAGGAAAAATGCTTTGCTGTTTGCGTCTATACCTATAGCGGTAAGCTTAACGTTGTTAGATCAAATTAATGTAAATTACTTAATAATAGTTTACCAAGTAATTGATGGGATTGCAAAAAACTATTTCGCTCTGATGATGAGGTTAAACGCGGCGTTAAGTTACGCCACTCAACACAAAATGCTTCTATAGTTATGTGGAAAGTGGATAACGAGAAAACTAAGGCACTTCCTCGGTGAAAACGAAGTATATTTACACTAGATTCTCTCTGCCTACACGGGTATGTGCGATTAACAAAAACATACTTAAGTTAAAAACCTTTGTTTCCCAAAAGCCAGGAGATTTTAATATTAATTCCACGTTATATTACAGATTGGCTGGGCAATAAAGCTTATAAGCGCGCATCCTATCGCCTTGATCGGCGCACGCGCATTCATCGGCTTTGGCTCAGGTGGAGCTTTCTGTGTCTGTCCGTTGTACGTGAAGGAGATTAGTGAAGACAGCATTAGGGGTATGACGGGGACCTTTGTTATATTTTCACAGGTATTTTTCTTATTTTTTTTTATAAGCAACTAAGTAAGCATGTTTTTTGTTTCGTTTAGTTTTTTTTAGAGATTAATCGTAAAATCGTTTAAGTTCATCGTGAATTTACATTATAACAGTTAATGATACGATATTGTCGGCTTTAAGCCTTCTGACACACTTAGTACACACTATGCATATATATATATATATATATATATATATATATATATATATATATATATATATATATATATATATATATATATATATATATATATAAATATATATATATATATATATATATATACATATATATATATATATATATATATATATATATATATATATATATATATAATATGAACATATACCATATCCATAGGTCTATGTCCGTATGTCTTCGATGCATGTAATATTCAATATTTTTGTCAGTATGTATGTCAAATAATTGTATAGTAATTATTTGTTTGTAAAAAATATGTACTTATTTATACCTAAAACTCGACTTCATATTCACTTAATTTATTTTCCTGACTGAGAATCGAACTAACAACCATCTCGGCCTTAGATATATCCTAGATGCGTGGTAGAACTAATATTCAATATTTATTGTTCACAGACGATGGGTAACCTGTTCGTGTTCATATTAGGGGATTTTTTACAATTCCACACAGTGCTGTGGATCCTTTTGGCGATACCACTGATTCACTTTTGCATTTTGCTCAAACTTCCTGAAACACCGTCCTACTTGATTAAATGCGGAAAGAATGAGGTAAGTTATTAGCATTAGATACGCAAAGGAAACCTTAGAACTTCATATTGAATATTTCGCCAAAGTCTTTAGGCTTTACGTATTCAGTGGCCGATGTCAATGCAACGCTTGGCCTCGTTAAAAAAATTTAATTCCTTTAAGTTTTTATTATCGCTTAAAATAGTCCCTACGTCGGCCCTTATTTTAAAGCTGACTGCCAAATTTTAGAGCTTCACACTCGATCTCCCTAATGGTAATAGGGAATTCGGGAACCTATTTTTAAGACATTCCGTTCCGTTACCCACTTATAAGCGAAAATTAACGCCACGCTTAGCCTTGTTACCAGAGCGCAGTAATAAAAACATTAAATATTTAATTTGAAAATATTTCATATTTCATTTCTTCGGGTGGGAATTGAACCCACAACCTATCGTGCCAATTATATAACATAATAACATTGGTACATCATATGTTAAACAAAAGTTACATCATTTGATACAAATTGCCTTTCAACAACTTTTGTTTCATTTTGTAATTACAATAATTACATTCACAACAATGAATCTAATTAAATGACAATCGCACAATTAAAAAGTGGTACTAAGAAGTAGAGGTATGTCGTGACTTAGAAGCACAAACGTGCGACTGTAAACGCGACAGTATGTAAGTTCGATCTCCACCCGATTTAATATTTTCATTTAAGGCAAAGCGTGGCTCAAAATTGGAGCAAAGTATCTTAATACTAGGTTCCCAAGTTACTTTTAGGTTCCCAAGTTACTTCTGACAACTGAAACAACGTGAAACTGAAAAACAACATGTACATATTTGCAAATCGATTAGTATGACGAATTATCTTTGGGTAGAAATTTATAAAAATATCCCTGCAAAGATCATAATGTAACAAGCGTATAAGAATTTCGACGTAGCTTGATAAGAACGTATGGCTTAGTTGGTCAGAGCGCTTGGAAGATTTCCAAGAGGCGTGGGTTCAAATCCTGCAATGCTTTGGTATTAAAAGTTAAATTATAATATACTTCTCAACATCGGTGTCAATATTTTCATAGAACGATTTTAATTTAAAAATATATACGTTTGTTTTCATTTCTTGAACTAATTTGTGATTATTATTTAAGGAAACGGCTAAAGTCCTCGGCTGGCTCAGATCTCTGCCGCCCACTGACAAATCTATCACAGACGAGGTGGACCGTCTTGTTACAGAAACGCAAACCACTAGCGAACCCAAATTTTCTCCTAAATTATTATGTAAGTATAACTTAAACAATGTTTTAATTCAAAGTTCCCAAGTTTCCTGCCCTGAACAAAAAAATCTATACTTTTATAATTACTTTCATACACAACTACAAATATATAAATAAATAATAATTGAGGCCTGTCGTGGCGCAGCGGCACAAGAGTGTGACTGTAACCGACAGGTTCTGGGTTCGATCCCCAGTCGAGGAAATGAAATATTTATTATTTTCAATTTAAATATTTAATATTTCATTTCTTCGCTCTGGTAATAGGGCAAAGCGCGGCGTTGAATTCCGCCACTCAACACGCAATGCCTCAAACTAGGTTCCTGGGTTCCCTCTGCCTATCCTGCCTCGTGCGGGATACAGCGTGAAGCTATAAAAAAAATAAAAAAAATAGTTACATTACTAAAGTTGTAAACGGCAAACGTTTAATGTGAGTGCCATAAATAAATAATAAGCAAAATTAAAAAAAACTACCTGGAAAGAGATGTGACGTAGAGGTATATTATTTATACCTCCATACCTATTTTACGTACCCAATATATAATTAAAGATCATAAAACTGTAGATCATAGGGTATTCTTTAATTACATAATATTGATTTTTTCATATTTTATAAAATTATGAATATAAAATTATGATTTACGCTTTTTCCAATATAAAAAGGTAACCTAGTGTTGAGACATTCTGTCTTCCGCTTACTGCCTCAATATCAGACATTACTCAGATAGTGGCAGAACAAAACGCCACAATATGTCTTCTTAGAGGCGGTAAAGATAACGCATGATCGTACAGAAACGTACGAATTATCGAAAAAATATTTTCCTTCTAAGTTACCCGTAGACAACCCCTCCGTCCCGGTCGAGGAACCCTGGCCTAGTTTCAAGGAATCTTCCTTACAATAACCAATTTCACAAAGACTATGTAAACGAAAATATCTGCACAAACCTTCGCCCTATATTGTACAAGAGCAGCTAAGTTAAATCAAATACTCCCGTCCTACATAATATGCGGATGTACCTAAATAAAAATAAGAAAAGGTCAAGTCAGAGTCGGACATGTTTACCGATAGTTCCGTTTACCAATTTAAAAAAAAAAAACCGTAACAATTATTTTTCCGAAATACTTTTTTAAACGGATGTTGATTGTTGGTTAACAAATTTAAATTTGCCGTCGTATGCAATTACTTTGTATGTAATTAACTGCAATTACAAGTTGTAGATTAATACTGGCTAATTCGTTTTGCACACATTATGTCCGCACTTGTAACTATATCCTTCCGGTATTTTAGTTAGTCGCCTGGAAGAGATCACTCTTAGTGATTAGGCGGCTTTACCGCTGTTTCTTTTCTGTTCTCTCTCTCTCTCTCTCTCTCTCTCCCTCTCTCTCTGTGTGTGGGTGTTTGTGTTTGTGTTTACGTGTGTGTGTGTGCGTGTGTGTGTGTGTGTGTGTGTGTGTGTGTGTGTGTGACTAACACTGGATACCTGATATTAATAGCAGTTCGACAGCTTAAGACGTACAGACAAAAGTTACAACAAAATGATCTTATAACTGTCCCGATTCTTTTCATCCGCGGCAGAGAACCCTAAAAATTGTTTTCAAAACAATTTTATTTGTTTCAATTGGCGGCGACCTCTCGCCGAGTCCTTGATATCTGAGGCCTGAGCTCATCATTTTCAATTCCATCTTTAATTGGGTTCTTCTATTTGTTTGGTGTCAAATGCCGTTTTCGTGTCAATTGGTGGGTCATATGCGTCATCGATACTCGACACATGGAAAAAAAGTATTTAATTGTTTATGTTTTACTTTGTATTGTTTACAATAGAAGTTTATTTTAAAAGTATATTTAACACATTGTTCTTCGATTTGCCTTAATTTATTTTAGTATTTCCATGTTGATTATCTAATGATTACTGATAGAATGTTTCAAAAATACGGAAAAGTAAACAAAGAACTAAATTACTAAGTTCTATATTCAATAAAAGTTAAAATTAAAATTAACTAATATTTTTTTAACTTTACGCTGTATTACATTTTCATGATCTTAAATAGATTTACAATCAAATTTTATAAATAATTTTGAAATTTGTTGACTGTTGAGCGTACTCACTAAGGCTTTACCTAAGACAAATTAATAAGTGCCAATTAAAAAAATATATATATATATATATGTATATTTTTTTCAGCTTCACGCTGTATCCCGCACATGGCAGAGTAGTCAGAGGGAACATGGGAACCTAGTGTTAAGACACTCCGTTCCACTTCCGTTTTCCGAATTTGAGGCATTGTGAATTGAGTGGCGGAACTCATCGCCGCGCTTTGCCTTGTACCAGAGCGAAGAAATGAAAACATTTAATATTTAAATTGAAAATATTAAATATTTCATTTCCTCGTATGGGGATCGAACCCACGACCTGTCGGTTACAGTCACACGCTTGTGCCGCTGCGCCACGACAGGCCTCAAAAATAAATTGAGGTCATTTTTGTGGTTTTCACCATACATGTCTATCCTATAGTCCGATAAATGAGGGCCAAAATGTTGATGCAAATTTAACATACAGTTAGCAAAAGTTTCTTTTCCATTCTCCCGAAGGTTATCCGAAAGATTAAATAAAAAAAAACACATACTTTTTATACTATTACAGCGTATTTATTTTGTTATTTACAGAGAATTCACAAAAATGTTTATCATTCAGTTTCAGACAAAGTTACGAGAAAAGCTTTCTGGGTAGCTCTTACAGTAAACCTGACACGGGAGTTCTGCGGTTGTATAGCAGTTCTGGTCTACGCAAGTCACATATTTGCTGAAGCGGGAAAAGCACCCGGCACCAGCATTGCTTTGTCTCCCAATAAACAGTCGATTTTATTGGCCGTTGTACAAATTATTGGCTCGTTTCTGGCGTGCCAACTTGTTGATAGAGCTGGGAGAAAGGTTGGATTTTTACGTTTTTCAGAATTTTTATTCGATACTCAGCTTCACTCTTTATCCCGCATATCGCAGGGTATGCAGAGGGAACTTTCTAGACACTCTGTTCCACTTCCGTTCCCACGTTCACTTTCCGCCAAATTGGAGGCATTGCGTGTTGAATAGCGGAACTCAACGCCGCGTTTTTATTATTACGAGAGTGAAGGAATTAAAACATTAAATAATTTTAAATATGAAATAATTCATTTCCTCGAATGAGGATCGAACCCACAACTGTCGTTTGCAGTCACACGGAACAGTTCGTTCGTTACGTACGTTTTAAAAAATACAAGTTAGGCAAAACGAACTTGGGAACCTACTGTTAAGACTGTTACCATTAAGATACTTACGTTCGACATTTTCCGCCGAATTTGAGGCTTTACTTGTTAAGTGCCGGAACTCTCTATCTCTCTAAAACACTCTCTCTCTCAAACTTCTCTCTTTATGTAAAATTATAAGAAGTATATAACATAGCTTAACTATACATTTCGGTGACATCGGATTCGTTAAGCATACAGTTCAGAGAGCGATATTAGCAACACTAAATTCTCTGTGTATGGACTTTCAAAAGAGAAATTTTAAAAAAGCTTCAAATTTTAAAAAAGGATCAAAAGAGAAATTTTAAAAAAGCACTACAAACCGAAAGGTTGTGGGTTTGATTCCCAATCGTGGAATGAAACATGATCATTCCGTCACTCAAGTAACAAGACAAAAACTATTTAAATAAGGTTCCCTCTATATGCCCCAGTATACGCAACAGCGTGAAAGAAAAAATGGAATTAAATTATTATCGTACCAATATATTACCCCACTGGCCGCCGAAATTGAACAAAAAGGAAAATGGAGAATGAGACGGAATATCCTAACACTAGGTCCCCAAGTTCTCTCCGCCTTCCCTGCCATGTACAACGTGAAGCCGAGTTTATATATTATTATTTTTATAATAAAACACTATGCAAATATAACTTTAATAAGTTAATCTCATTTCTTTCAGCCGTTGCTAGCGATAACGAGCGTCGTAGCTGGTTTCAGTATGTGTTTACTCGGAGTATGGTTCTACCTGCAAAGTATAGACATATTCATGCCCGGATGGGTGCCCATTGTAGCACTGTGTATTTGTATATTTGCCGACGCTTCCGGTTTACAGCCGCTGCCTTTTGTGATTATGACTGAAATGTTTAGTTTCCAGGTAAATATTTGTTTTGTTATGATTGTGACATATTTATTATCTATATTTTTTTTAATACTATTGTCTTCCTTTTAATACCCAGGACTTTAATTTTAATACCCAGGACTTAATGTCTTAAATTGAAAGTAAAAATGAGAAGTGTAAAACGCAACAAGTTATAGGTTCAATTCCCAGTCGAGAAAAAGAAATAATGATTTCATTTCATTGCTCTAGTAACAATGCAGACCGCGGCGTTAAGTTCCGCCACATAATACGCAATGCTTAAAATTCAGAGGAAAATCAGGAATGTCTTAACACTAGGTTCTCAGAGTGCCCTACCAGGTGCAAGATACAGCATGAAACAAAAAGAAACAGAGTATCTTAGTACCGCATTTTCTTCTTTTGTCCCACAAAATATATAATATTAATGTATTTATTATCTTAATAATATTGGCATTTAATTTTCAGCTGCGAGGCACAGTGGCCACTCTCATAATAGCGATATCTCTGGCCACAGACTTCGCACTACTGAAACTATTCGCCCCTTTGAACTCTTGGATCGGATATTATTCCACATTTTGGATTTTCAGCGTAATTTGCCTGAGCAACGTTTTCTATTTAATATTCTGTGTGCCAGAAACGAAGATGAGGAGCTTGGAAGACATTTACGCTGAATTAGCTGGTAAAAGGGATAAAAAGGAAGACGTGGAGAACAATGCGTAGTTCCAAATGACTTTTAATATAAGTACCCTTGAATGTGTAAAGTGGCTTAAGATTATCGATTTTTATTCGATTCGAAGTTTTACTTATCGTCATTTATCTTTTTTTTTATAATGTTGCCAGGTATATGTTAATCATTGAGCTGTACTGGTGTTATTTTTTTAACTATCATAATATACTGCCGGTTTAATAAGGTAATTTACATCTCGTAGCACATACTATTGCAATGGGAACTTGGGAACCTAGTGTTGAGATAGTCCGTACCGTTTAAGACTATCTCCCGAATTTTGAGGGCATTTCGTGTTGAGTGACGGAACTCAACGCCAAACTCTCCCTTGTTACCAGAGCAAAGAATTGAAAATATTCAATATTCAATACATATTTACGAGTGGCAATACTTACTAGGTTCCTGAGTTCCCTCTGCCTAGAGTGCCATGTCAAAGATTATTAAAACAACGAATACAGCATTTAAGTGTTAAGTACAGCGTTTATAACAGTAATCATATTACCTAACAATAAATTCCAAGTTTTTTTTTCAGCTTCATGCTGTATCCCGCACACGGCAGGGTAGGCAGAGGGAACCTGGGAACCTAGTGTTAAGACACTCCGTTCCGCTTCCGTTCCCCACAAATTCCAAGTCATTTGTTATAAGTTATATTTTATTTACTTTAAGTATATGATATAAGAAATAAACTGCTTTAATTTCAAATAATTATTATTGTATTATTAGTTAAATATTATACTAAGTTAATTAAGATGTGTAAATATTAAATATAAGGCAGCGTTCACATTTCCCTGAAAACAGATTGTGATTGTAAAATAAAATATACTCTGTACGTTTTTGTTTTATTGTTTTTTTTAAATACATATAAAAATAGTGTCGTCAACTGTAGGTTGTGGGTTCGATCCTCTTTCAAAATGAGGTATTTAAATTCATTGCTCCGGTAACTATGCTAAGAGCAAAACCCGGCGTTGAGTTCCGCTACTCAACACGCAACACTATGTACCTGGCCATGTAATAAAGTTATCTACATAGAGTTTCATTAAATAAACTGTTAAACAAAAGTCCGGCGTTTAGTTCCACCGAATAACAAGCAATAACGCTTACAGGGTCCTAGATCGCCATTAACATTGGATTCACTGTGAGTTAAATAAAACAACCATTACAAGATTTACTTATTTTAATAAATAACCAAGCCTAGTTTACAAAAAAGCATTTATTTTTTTTATTTTTTTATTTTTTTTTTTTTCAATTTTTTAGAAAATATCTGTATAAGACTTACCATAGACAACTTGCTGTCAGTTGTGAACAACAGTGAATACAAACGAAACGCCGACGACTCAAATAAGGACTAGTAAAAACATATATTTATTTAAACATTATTTTTCTAATATTATTAAATATATAATTTCTTACAATATTCCGGAAGCTTCTTCAAAGTGAAAACGTATAGGCTGTCATCTGGAACATGAAAGTACCGCAACCTGTACTTTGCTTCTTAATTTTTTCCACAGATAGTTCAACGAAAACTTAATAATATATATATATATATATATATATATATATATATATATATATATATATATATATATATATATATATATATATATATATATATATATATATATATATATATATATATATATATATATATATATATATATATATATATATATATATATATATATATATATATATATATATATATATATATATATATATATATATATATATATATATATATATATATATATATATATATATATATATATATATATATATATATCTATATATATATATATATATATATATATATATATATATATATATATATATATATATATATATATATATATATATATATATATATATATATATATATATATATATATATATATATATATATATATATATATATATATATATCTATATATATATATATATATATATATATATATATATATATATATATATATATATATATATATATATATATATATATATATATATATATATATATATATATATATATATATATATATATATATATATGTATATATAATTATATATATACATATATGTAAAAAAATGACACTAGACATTTTCCAATATATATATATATATATATATATATATATATATATAATATATATATATATATATATATATATATATATATATATATATATATATATATATATATATATATATATATATATATATATATATATATATATATATATATATATATATATATATATATATATATATATATATATATATATATATATATATATATATATATATATATATATATATATATATATATATATATATATATATATATATATATATATATATATATATATATATATATATATATATATATATATATTATATAATATATATCTATATATATATATATATATATATATATATATATATATATATATATATATATATATATATATATATATATATATATATATATATATATATAATATATATATTATATATATATATATATATATATATATATATATATATATATATATATATATATATATATATTGGAAAATGTCTAGTGTCATTTTTTTACATATATGTATATATATAATTATATATACATATATATATATATATATATATATATATATATATATATATATATATATATATATATATATATATAATTATATATATACATATATGTAAAAAAATGACACTAGACATTTTCCAATATATATATATATATATATATATATATATATATATATATATATATATATATATATATATATATATATATATATATATATATATATATCTATATATATATATATATATATATATATATATATATATATATATATATATATATATATATATATATATATATATATATATATATATAT
This sequence comes from Eueides isabella, assembly GCA_019049475.1. NCBI lineage: Eukaryota > Metazoa > Arthropoda > Insecta > Lepidoptera > Nymphalidae > Eueides > Eueides isabella. Next base: position 2,663,681 of record CM032407.1, read on the forward strand.
ATATATATATATATATATATATATATGTATATATAATTATATATATACATATATGTAAAAAAATGACACTAGACATTTTCCAATATGTTGTACATTCAAAGTCAACATTTTAAAAGCAATAAAAAATTACTTCCAATTTAAAACGGTTCTTGCGTAATATGTAAAGAAACAAACATACACATTATGGTATTCCTTACAACAATTGAAAAAAAAAAAGTTTTATAAACAAATAAAATACTTTTTTCTTTATATATGGTCCAAGATACAATATCAATTCCTATTAATCCTTTCACATATACATATATAAATATATATGACAAACAGACATTTTAAAGGTAGTGCTGTCTCTTTCACGCATATACACTATTGACATAAGGGATCATTCAAGTATCACGCAACACATTTTTTTTTCTAATAATTGAACCCCTTTAATATTTAACTAAATTTACATCACTATTGTATTTATTTTTAAAAACGTTAAGATTCTAAAACAAAGTCAATATATATTTAAAAAAAAGCCTCAAAAAAATAGTACCACACCTTGAAAGTGCTTACATCTCTTTAAACTACATTAAATTGATTAATTCAGATCAAATTTAACAACATCTGGAACTGAAACCACTTTCCTTCGTCCATTGATCTTTTTAAGGGTGGGTTGCCTGGTAGAGATCACCTGTGGTGATAACGCTGCCTTTACACCAAAATTGTAGCGATTTTCGACTTTTATTGTTTTTTTTTTTAATTATAAGTTTTATACTATAGTTGGTATAATAAAGTATTAAATAAAACAAATAAATAATAAATTTACAACACCCTTTAGCGTCGGGGTTAAAAATAATTGCCATTTTTTTTTATTTATACTAAAAAACCGGTTGCATTTCGTAATACTCAAACATCCGGTGAAGAAAGAGACAGGGCATATCGATATATCGTGTATTTTATCTATAACTTACATATACAATGATAAATAATCATTTAATTTTAAAATAAATTTACATATTCACGTCGTTTTGTTCACGTATAATGGGAAATAAAATTTTCTGATATTAAAAAAATAAAATAAAAAGAGCATTAGTTAATAAAAAGTAAAACAATATATATTTGCAAGTTGGCAACACTTAAAGTGAATAACATAAATAATTCTGTAGATGAATCGCAGTTTTGAGCAAAAAAAAACGTTTAATTAATTTAAAAAATAAGATTAACGCGATGACTGCCAGATTTTTCATTTATTTTAATTTTAATAAAAAAAAAAAATAAACAAAATCTAGAATTAGAGACCATCTGTCAAAATATTTGGCCACAGACGTTAAAAGTTCCTTATATATAATATAAGATGTTCCTTATATATAATATGAGAGTATTTATCTGTATTTATATATGTTGGCTACCAATATTTGTTCCAACACTTTATTGTTAGGACCAACGTTGGCACCAAACATAAACACAATAAACAGGAGTGCTTAATTATTATATAAACTAATTCAAAAAAAAATGCATTTCTAATTAACATTATAGATATATGATATTTAGATAAAATATTGAAATAAATATGTTTTAAAACTTTTAATTCTAATTACATATATGAAAAAAAAACATCGAGATCTATACTCATAACCTTGTCATTTCAACAATAAACAAAACTAAATTAAAGAAAACTCCAAAAAAAGCCATAACTTAAATAAATTTTATACAATACCATACAGAAACTACTATACATAAACAGAAGCATTGTTTTTTATGGAAAAGACAAGGCAAACAAGCGTACGAGTCATCTGATGGTGAGTGATCACTGTCACTCATGGCCCCGTGTAGCACCAGGGGAACTACAGGTTACAAAATGAGTCTCTTAACCACCAACCAAGTTCCCTCTGTGTACCCTGCCATGTGTGGTATACATTATGAAAGTAAAAAAAAAAACGAATAGCAGTATACAATATATAGATTATATAATAATAAAAAGCACCCCTCAATAATTGGAAACACTCACCTAAAAGGACACAGCCACAGTAAAAACAATATATATATTTATATTAAATATGACAATCATTCCATATTACATACTTAATTTAGATTATTTTTTTTATAAAATTCACATTCGAGTTTATTTTATATATTTTTTTTTAAGTTTTAATTCAATTACAAGAAGTATGAAAAAAAGGTTTTAAAATGATTTAGAAAAAATATATCAATTTGTCGGATTGAAAAAACTCATTCAAACTCTCACGCAAGGGAACAGATAATTTATAATATTACAACATTATTTTAAACAGAGTCTTAACATGTAAGTTCTCCCAGCTTACTCTGCTAATATTTAAAAAAAAAAAAATTTTTTTTTAATAATTTACATTTATCGCAAATACAAAATAAATGTATACTATTAATATAAACCTCAGTTTAGTTTAGTTATTTAATCATGGTGTTGCCAGTTGAGCACACGCCAATGTCGTGTTGAATAGAGAACACACAAAAGCGGTGAAAAGATAAAATTACACGACAGAAAAATAGAGTGCTTGTTCAAAAAGATCCACTTTAATTATTGCCATACTACCTACTACAAAACAATAATTTTATACAAAAAAAAAGCTATAGTTCAGTTCAGTTCTTTAGTTATGCCCAAAATCACTTCGCCAATATGGCGTTAAATGAAAAACATACGAAAAAAAAAAATTACACAACAGTAGAATACAGAACCCACTTCAATTCAAACTTCTTGCAATCAAATTCACAACTGTCAGTTTGACATCTGTCAAAGTCGAACTCAAAATAAATATAGATGATTAAACTTTCGTTACAGATAATCGAAACGTCAGTTCACTTTAATAAAATCGATTTCCTTTTTGACACACACACACATATTTTAAGTATTAACGTCATTCGTATAAGAAACACTTTGGCCGTGAGAGTTGTTACGTAATAACTTTTATACTAGTGACTATATGTGTAGTTTATTTTAATATTTTACAGGTTTTATTACAAAACTATGAAATAAAAAATGCTCCTTTTATTAAAATATTAAAGAAAAAAAAACTTTTAGCCCTAGTGGTATTTAAAAATTTCATTATTTAAAAAAATACTTTTGTTATGTTTGTTACATATATATACTAAGAATATTGACAAAAAATGAATATTTAAATAAATACTAATAATAATATTTACGACCTTGAATAAGACAAAAGTATTATAAAAGTAATAAAAGTTAATATTAAATAACTGCAAAAAACAAAAAACAAAACAAAATAGACCTCCACAGATAATAAATAAATCTATATAGTCACTAGCACAGAACAAAAAAAATAAAAAAAAACTCACACGGCACTATAATCTTATTATCTCCTGCACATTCTGTACATTAACGGTCAGGCGTCACTCTCTGTTCTTTCCACTTTTTCCGCATTCTCCACATTAACTGAATTCTCCGCTTTATCCGCATTATCCATTTTTTCCGTTTTTGAATCGGTCGATATTGAACTCGACGTTAAACTGTTGGGCTGTGAGGTCTCTTTACTTTGTGGCTCTTGGGAGTTTCGCGTTTCGGATTTTTCTTTTGACTGGTCTGTAAATTATTATATTAAACATAAATGTATGGTACATATTAATATTTTAATTATGGACTAAATTTTTCGACTTATTTAACTTTCAATGTAATCATATCAAAGAAAATAATTAAATTACTCTAATTAAAATTCCTAAAAACGTCATAGGCCGTGGTCCGAATTATGCTCACAATGCTCACAACGCTTATACTGCTAACGGGCGGTCCGATATTAGTGAGCGCGCCAACGTCTGTTAGCAGTACTAATAATATGGACCACTTGTGAGCGAGCTTACAACTTTGACAAGCTGATATGTTTAACTTGTCAAATTCGCAAGTACCTAATAGAGCAAATTTTGATATGATGAAAATTATAAATTTCTTGTGAAAATGGATGTATTCAAGCGTTTTCCACAATTGAAGAAAATGGCGAAAGTGAAATTGACGTGAAGGATATATTAAACGTCAAAATAACATCCACGCTCACGGTACTCACCCTCCCGTCAGCACTGTTAGCACTAGCCAGTGACGTCACAAGTGACGTCATACTATTCACAACGCTAAATGTGAGCGATATAAGCTAATTACGGACCACGGCCCTAAGCAACTAAAATGTTAATACATTATACATTTTTACATTTACACTAATAAATAGATAATCTATAATAAAATCATATCTTCATAATGTCCATATGTTCATAATGTTCTAAGTGACTGAGTGGAATTTCATATCAGTTTTACAAATAAAAAGAAAATATCGATTTTTTCTAGCACAAAATCGATTATACACTTTAGTGTATACAAAATAAATAACTATAAACCAAACCTACCAACATAAGAAACAAAATGAGACTGTACTAACATTTAAATTAATAACATAACATAAACTCAAACAATTGCTTCTAAATTAATCTTCTTGAATAGATTTGAAAATAAAACATCCTTTCACTTGCAGTGATTAATCCACGCTTGCCAAGTGAGCTTCGTCCATAGTAAATCTTTAATTAAATATTTATTATCTGTGGTTTTATTTATACTTAAAATATATTTTTTAATATACATATATATTTAAATTAAAATTTGTTTTGAGAAATATATAATTATTTTGAGAAATATATATAAAAAATATTTTTTTTTGGTGCAGACTAATCTCAGTAATGACATACCCTCTACGTGTTGTACGTCTTGAATGTAGTCTAACAAACCGACAAACAGACAAAAATACTAACAACCTCAGCCTGAGATACTATTACATATTATATAAATATATTTTTTATTATAAATTAATAATTATAAGTCAATTATTTTTTGTGCATTTTGAACAGCACCCATAAAAGATTTAAAGGGGGTTAAGTGCTCAATTCTCGTATTAAAAATAAAAGGAAGCTTACCGGCGCCATGCGTGGCGGGCCAGGGCTTCCTAACGAACATGTTCTCAACAATCCTGTCTATATTGTCTTTCTCCGATGAATTTGCAGGTCTGAAATTGTTATACAAAATCATTAGAATTATATTGAGGGCTGTCGTGGCGAAGCGGCACAAGCGTGTGACTGTAACCGGCAGGTTCTGGGTTCGATCCCCAGTCGAGGAAATGAAATATTTAATATTTTCAATTTAAAATATTTAATGTTTCATTTCTGAGTTCCGGCACTGAACATGCAATGCTGCAAATTCAGCAGAAAGTGGGGAACGGAAGTTCCCGGGCTCCCTCTGCCTACCCTGCCTCGTGCGGGATGCAACGTGAAGCTGAGGAAAAAAAAAAGAAATATTGAAGTAATATAAAAAAAAAAATAATATGATTTCCTCAAGTGGTAGTGATACCCACAACCTCTCGTGTTCACTACCCTCAACTTTAATATAAATAAATTTTAATGTAAAATACCTTTCACTTTAATGTTCTTTAATTGGGCTTTTTGTTTACAGTGTTGGCCATCTTTGTGACCACAATGGTCCCAAAGATGGGTAATGTTACATCAATTTTTTCTTCATATCACGCAATATCTTATACATAGTAGGGGGCATTTAAGAGTCTAGTGTTAAGACACTCCATTCTTATTACGATAGTTCCGTTTCCATCTTTCCGCTGAATTCCCTCTGCCTCTGCAGGCTTACCAAGGAAAGGAAATTAAAATATTAAATAATTCTTAACCTCGAGTGGAATTGAACCTACAACTGTCTCGTTTACAGTCACACCCTTGTACAACCGGGTTGTTCGACCTCAATCAATATGGCATATCTATTTAATTATGGGTAAAAACGAAACTGAAAAAAAAAATACCTGTCACTCGGTCCCTGTATTGCTTGATTGGGCTGTACATTCACGGGCGTTGTCGCATTATTCGGATTCACCATAACATTAGTATTGGGAGTGGGATTGGGAGTGGGAGTGGGAGTGGGCGTGGGCGTGGGATTAGCCGGTCTAACAATAGGAATGGCGGCTGTAGGTCGCCTTTGGGGTCTTTGAGCTGTATCTTGTTCAGTACAACTGTAGTATGTCACTCCACCTGCTTGGGTGCCTTGCTGTGGAATTAAACAAAATTGCAT
>CM032407.1:2674759-2679759 GCA_019049475.1 Eueides isabella
TGGCCAAAATAAAACAGTGATAAAAAGTGATAAAGCATTTAAATATTAGCCGTTTCTAAAATTAACTTATCTTCACGCTATATCCCTAGCGGGGTAGGCAGAGAGAACGGAGCGCCAAACGTTACGGTCTCGGTATACCTCTTCCGCCTCGTCCACTGTCATCAACCTCTTCATACATGCCCTCGGGGGGTCCTCATGCTTTTTACGTGACCTTCCTCCAGTATCATAGATACTGTGTTTTCGAAGGTCAACCGAGGAATTCCCTTTCCTCTCTTACCACTCGCTTTTCGCTTTTCCACGCTCGGGCAAACAAACAGACAAAATACTTTAAACTCATTATTTTGGGCCTTATTACACTAATAAGATGTTTTTTAAATACATCTTCCATGGACAGACAGCGATCAGTTACAGATTTATTATAAGTATAGATTATATAATACATACTGGGTGTATAATTTGCTGGTGCATTTGTGGTGCGGGGCTGCCTTGGTGTGGTTGGGGCTGCAACGGCGCGGCTTGGTTCGGTGGAAACTCTGTTCATATACAAAATATTATTAAAATGGCGATTTGAGTGATGATAATAAATTGTTCAATCCTACTTAGGGTCTAAATACTTTCATTTCATCACTCTGGTAATAAAATAGCGGCGGCGTTGAGAACCGCCTCCAGGAGCATGGCAGCATATGTTTTATCTTCAGAGTCGGGCAAAATGTACAGAGTTTTCAGACAATATTATTACAAGGCCCTCACCAATCTTTAATATAATAGTAAAAACAAAATCCAAGATTTGATTTGATTTAGATTCAAAGTGGGGAACGGAAATGTCTTAACACTAGGTTCCCAAGTTCCCTCTGCCTACCCTGCCATGTGCGGGATTACAGCGTGAAGTTGAGTGTGTGAGTAAATTCAAGATTTTATTTAGTACAGTTTCACCACTTAACACGCAATGTCCAAAACGGGGTAGAAAAGATGAAACTGACTTAACACTAGGTTCCCAAGTTCCCTCTAAGTAATAAAAATTTTACTTTTGTGGATTACAGTATAAAGGTAGATTAGTACAGGAACACGCAATGCACTTGCCAAAGTCACTAATTCAAAGTAAAAAATAACCATAAAAACACTAACCACCATGGTATCTATGCTGGTTCTGTGGTTGCGGTTGCGGTTGCGACTGTGATTGCGCTGGTAGTGGCTGTGGTGGTTGCTGGGGTGGTTGCGGTTGAGTTTGCTGTTGCTGTTGAGTTTGTGGTTGCTGAGGTGAATATGTCTCTGCCAGGGGTCGTTGACGTAGACTACTGTAACGTTTGCTGCCACCACGGTTTTCTAAAAAAAAAAAAGAAATCATAAAAAAAACATGTTATTACAATGTACATACAGTCAAAATTCGGGCATAAAATGAGTCATATATCGTACATAATTCTCAGTAATTCCCATTACCATTAGTTAAGCGGGCGAAGCCACGAATAAATACTAGTAATAAATGAATATTACTTCAACATATTAACTTTATTTTCACCTATGTATGTATTAATCAGACAATAAATATTTTTTTTTTGGTCGGTACAATATCCACTAAATGCTTCGTTATAGCGTGGCAATAAAATAATTAAACATTTTTTTGTATTTCATATAATTTTAAGTTTTTTCAAAATTCGCAAGAAAGTGGAACGGAATGCCTAAACACTAGGTTCCCAAGTTCCCTTAACTTAACCTTGCAGCACGAAGCTGAGTATATATTTTATTTCTTTTACTACACCACGAAAAATAAAAATTAAGAAAATAATTAATGGAATAATTAAGAATAATAAAATAATTAAGAGAATAATTAATGAATAAGAAAGAAATATTCTTGTATATTGCAATGTAATTTATTCCAACAAATTGGTAATAAAAAATATGTGCCAAAAACGACTCATATAAAAAAAAAACATGACAATAACCAACCTGCATTAGCGTTCTGCTGCGTTTGAGGCTTCGGTTTCTGCACATTCTGGACAGATTGATTCTGATTCTGCGGAACACAACACAGACTATACATACGATTATGTTGTATATTAGCATTATTATAATATGATAACTTTAGTTTAACACTAAGCAAAGCGCGGTGTTAAGTTACGCCATTCAACACAATTTTACGTACGTTCTATTAATGAAACTCCTTTGTGTTATACAGCATAAGTAAAATATAATTTAGGGAAGGGACGAAACACAATATAAAATATATATCTATCTAAGTAGGCATTGAACCCACAACTGTCATATTTTCAACCAAACGCTGTGCTACTGAGCCTATCATTAAATATTTATAATTATGACTAAATTTTACTTTTAAACCGACTATAAAACAAGGGGTGATCATATTATTTGGTGATAACGTGAATTGGTTATCAATTGATTGATTAGCTGAAATTTAAATTTTTAATATTTAGATATTGTCTTATCAATTATAATTTTATTAGAACAAGAATATAATAGAGATTAGTAATTAAAATGGTGTAACTCAAGCGGGCGAAGCCGTGGGCGGATCGCTAGTTTATAATATAAAAAGCTAGGAAGCTAGTTTAAATTAAAATACAATAGTATTATAAAGTTACGGTCCTTTTCTCACTCTCCATCAAATTATCGAGGCATTGCCCGTCAAGTGGCGGAACTCAACGCCGCGCTTCTTCTTTACGACCAGACTCATTCTTTAATACATTCATTACCCACCAATACTGATCTAGATATAACATATTTATTACCATAGCTGCCTTAAGTTAAAAAAAATGGCATTACCTGTACAGGCACAGGTTTCTTTTTGCTCTGCTCAGTTGGCACCGGCCGCTGTTGAGCGACAGTGTTCACTTTGCGCTGTTGTGGGCCTTGACTGAAACAAAATATATATATATATATATATATATATATATATATATATATATAATTTATATTTATATGTATTAGTACAAGAAATAACCACATATGTCATAATTAAGCGTAATACAGCACTATAATAGTAGAGTAAGCAGAAAAAGTAGTGTCAATTCACTCTCTCCGGTACATCATCTAAATTTAAAGATATTGCATGTCGAGTAACGGAGATAAACAACGCGTTTTGCCCCACCATAGAGTAAAATTAAAAAAATATAAAAAATGTATATATGTCAAATTTAATAAGTATTTATATAGCATCTTATCACCAAGTCAATACCCAAATAATTTTATACAAAATATACAGCAAGCTTGGTATTATGTATAAATGATCATAAAATCACATTGTTTCTTTTGTACGCAGAGGGAACTTTGGAACCTAGTTAAGACACTTCAGTGTCCCATTTTCCGCCGGCGAAACTCAAAGTACTCTGTTACCAGAGCAAAGAAATTAACATGCTAAATATATCATTTGAAAATATTAAATATTACATTTCTTCGAGCGGGGATCGAACCCACATCCTGTCACGTTTACACTCAATAAACAACACCAAACCACAATTAAAAGAACAAAAAACAATTCACACTTTGCATTAAAGCACTCTAACCTATTATGAACACTGGCCGTAATAGTCAAGTTCTCCAGGGTCAGTTTCTCCACGTTGGTCTTGGTGAGCGGCTGCGCCGGCGCCGGCCTCGCGGCGTGCTGCTTCGCCGGCCGCTGCTTGGGCGTCTTTGTTGACGCATTCCTCCGCAAGGGGCCGCCGCTCTCCGACGACTCGTTCGACGCCGGCTGAGACTTGGAGCGGGGACGCGGTCGGGATTTTCTTCTGTCATTTAAATATTAAACGTTAATATCTATATTTCAAATTAAATATTTAATGTTTCTATTCTTCGCTCCGGTTATAAGGCAAAGCGCGGCGTTGAGTTCCGCCAGTCAATACACAATGCCTCAAATTCAGCGGATAGTGACGAACAGAGGTGGTACGAAGTGTGCGGGATAGATCGTGAAGGTAAGTAGTAAGTAATATTAAAATTAAAAAAATATTTGTCTCCATTTTGACTACTAACCCAGGTTTATTTGCAGCGTTAAGCTCCGGGAAATCGGCCGGACTGGGTGGTTTTTTGTGTGGCGTTTGAAGTGTCTGCCTCTTATACGCCTCTTCGTCTTCCCACGTACGCGTGTACTTGTTCGGTCCACGGCTGTAATGACAATAGTTTATTATTACACATTCATATACAACTGAGACAAAAAATGTTAAAAGTATCAATTTAGTTAATAAAATTGACTATTTTTTTTGTTTCAATGTGAATTATTTCAGTTAAACTGATACTTTTTCTTTAAAAGAAGAAATTGACCACACTAATTTTAAAGTCATAATCCATACTTAGGAAAGAAAAAAACATATTTATAAAACGTAGAAAAATTTCAAAATGCATGACAGTTTCCATGAGTACGATTACTTTTTTTTTAAAGTATTAACACGATAGTTAACAGGATTGATTATTTTTCTTTTAAAAGTATCAATTGAGTAATGGAATTGAGTAATGGAATTGACTATTTTTCTTTTAAAAGTATCAACTGAGTTATTGACTTGACTATTTTTCTTTTAAAATTTTCACTATTCAACATGCAATGTCTCTAAGATATATATACGTATAAGGAAAAAGTTATTTATCACACTAAATAGTCTATATGAAGCCGTGCTGCTGGAAATGCCACATGTTTTAAGTTTGCTCCCTACTCGAAGAAATGAAATATTTCCATTCTGTCGCTCTGGTAACGAGACAAAGCGCGGCGTTGAGTTCCGGCACTCAACACGCAATGCCTCCAGAAGGGGGATACAGCGTAAAAACAATAACAAATCGATTCGAAATAGTCTGTAAATATAAATGAGACTATCACATAATGAGTATTCATAAAAAGGAACTACTTTTACAAAGCTATAAAAAAATACATATTTCAAAATATCATAAATATTGATTGCATTACAACTAGTGTTGATAAACTAACGATTAGACTACGACAGCGATCCCGACATAAATGTCAGACATTAATATCTATATTGTTTTGACATAAACGGAAATTTGTG